>SDVV010021743.1:0-13074 GCA_016164225.1 Gammarus roeselii
CCCTTCTTCAGGCACTCGGTCGCAACTCCATCCAAACCAGGGGCTTTCCCTGCTTCCATCACGTCCACCGCCTCCTGTACCTCTTCCCTGGTAATGTCAGCAACAAGTCTTTCTACCAAAACTGGCATCCGAGCACCACCACCCACAGCAACAATGTCAGCCTCTCTGTCATCCTCGAGATTCAACACCTCATCAAAATATTCGGCCCACCTCTTCCGTGCACAACCACTTTCCAACAACCACTGGCCGTTTTCATCTTTCCCCACTTCCTCCTTTCCGGTCTCTCCCTTTCTCTCCCTCTTCACCTCATTCCAGAATATCTTTTTGTTCTCCTCAAAATTCTGGCACAACCGTCTGCCCCACCTGGCATCAGCGTCCCTTTTGGCTCTCCTCACCACCCGCTTCACCTCGTTTTTCCTCTCTTTGTACCTTTCACAAGCCATCTCCGAATTCACCTGCAACCACTCCTCAAACGCACCTCTTTTCCGTGAGAAAGAATATTTGAAACTGAGCCGATAGTGATGTAACTAGAATAAAATAGAGCAGTAAAATATGAAGTGTAACATGAAACTTCATGTCAAACTTAAATGAATGTTATTTGACTATAGACGAATGAACAACCAATCGAATGAACACGAAGGAACAACAGATCTTGTCACGAATGGTGAAAAAACTTTTTAGAAAAATCTGTTATTTGTGCACTGAAAACGAAACCCCGTACGGCGTTAACATTAAAAGTCTTTCTAGCACCAAACGAATGATCAAGCCCCACCTGTGCAAGGTAGTAGAGATACTGCAGAACAGGCGTCTTCCTAAGCAGCAGACCGTGCGAGATATTATCGGCAAGCATGTAGCCTGCTACAAGGTGCTGGATGGCTCCAGCCTCGCCACAGTGAGGCCTCAGCACGAAGGTCTTCAGGCCCCTGCTCTGTCGCAGCCTGTTCAGGGTGCACATGTTGGCGTACATGTAGTAAAGGTAGTACGCGTAGGGCGGATTTTCGTCGTCTGTCCACAGCTGAGGCGGGACGGTGTCTTTATCAAGCATTGGGTTCTCGGGTTTGCTCTCGTCGTCTACGCTGTCGAAGCCGATGACGTACTGCAGAAAGGCGTGGAGGTCGGGGTCGCTGCTGGGGTCAATGGAGACGGCAAACAAAGGACGGAACAGGTTGTTGATCACCTCACCGAAGTTGTCCATGAACTTGTTAGTCTTGAAAATGTCGCTGCAGGAGTAAAATTTTACGCATTAGCAGGTTTAATGGGGTTCGAAGCAGGCTCGAGACATTCTTCTTGCGCGTCGGAACACGAAATGGCAACGAGTGACCAGAGTAGCTACAGCAGCAGAAATAATCGGGCTCCGATGAATGACGCTTGCATGAATAAAGTAATGTAAGTCTAACTTGAACTTAAGCTCAGACTTGTGTAGCGAGCCAAGCGGAACAAAAAATCCTTTACCAAGAACTAAACAACTTAACTCAAGCCATTTATAGTTTAACTTAAGATCAGAGTCCAAAAAATACACCATGACACGCAAGTTTTTACTAATACTTATTTCAAGTTTATCTGAAAATCAAGGTCCGTTTGTCAGGTAGCAGCACCTGCTTCTATATTAAATTGAGACCTGACACCCAGAACTTATCCATAGCCAACATATAACGTTTCATTTCATTATGCAGCTATTTTCAGACAATGCTGCAACATAAATCCCGAGCGATTAATTCATCAGTAACCAACGGGCGCTTCAGATCATACGAAAGAAAATGCCTGAGCGTCTTGGCGAAGTTTATTGTCTTTGTTAGGGCCAGGCAGCCTTCGTACAACAGGAGCTCATACTCACAAGAGCCGAGGGACCTGTATGAGCCAGCGCACGTTGTCGCTGTAGACGTTGTGGCTCACCGCCCATCGCGCCAGGTTGCTCCACTCGTTCTCGTGTTTGCCGTACACACTGAGGCGCAGCTCGGCATTCTGGTACTTGCTCTCCTCCAGGTCGCTGCACACCTCCTAAGAGGGGAGGAGGAGGGAGTATTGCTATAATGAGATCAGCGTCATCCGACCGGAAAGCGTGTACAATGGTGGAAAGGCAATGTGAAAAGAATAAATCAATCCCCTCATTGGGTGTGATGTAGACATAATACTTACATACTTTTGTTCATTCGTAAATATGATCTCATACGGCATATATTGGTTAATGCCTAGATAATGGATGCGAACTTGAGGGACGAAGAGAGAAAGAAATTGAATGTTTTCTAGATGAAATGATTGAGAGATATGGCCAGAGTGACGCAAAGCAATAGGCTTAAAAATGGCGTTAATCAAATAACAATGGGGTTGGTAAGGGAGTAGGAGGACCAAGTATATGCACGTGTTCATAGACGGTTGGACACTTTATGAGGATGAATAATAGGAGACTAGTGAAACGGGTGATGAAAGCGAGAGGGAATGGGCCTAGGCCCTCGAGGAAGACCAAAGTTTGGGTAGGTGGATGGGTTGCATGAAGCATGAATTAGAGAAGCGAGACATCATTGGGAGGTATCGTAAAACGTGCTATGGATAAGCATCCGTGGAAAACCATTGAGAATGGATGAGTTTTGATGCGGCCCTGCAGCATTTTGAGGGAAGGCCCGGCCAATGAGAGCTGTCGAGTCCTGCTGCTGACACTGATCTGTTACGTCACTCCTGACCCGGAGTATGTGTAACGGGCTGGGGCGTTGCAGGCTGAAAAGTTACGTTTTAGTATTTGTGTGTGAGTGAATGAATGAATGAAATGAGTGTGAGTGCGTCTTGCCGTCGTTCAACTTACTGCTGGTCATTCGGTCTAACGTCTATATCTGTAATCATGGATTTCAGATCTAGAATAGCTGTGATAATAAATACATTCAAAGATGTTTCGATGAACATAATAGAGGTCACGGATGACAGAGTAAGAAAGATAACTACCATCAATCAGTCAACTTCTATTCATATTCGAAACCCAAAAACACTTCATGGCACAAAACATTGCAGGCTATTTTTTCCTATAAAATATCTTTAAGGTTCCCAGCCCTGCCTTTACCTTGATGATGTTAGCGAAGTAGCGGCCGCCGATGTAGTTATCGGTCTTCAGGAAGACCTCCCGAAGCCTGGACTCGCCAACGGGGTTGTACTTGGCGTTGAACTTGTCAAATCTGATAGAACGGTGAGGAATGAGTACACTTGAGGGTGATAAATGAATCAATAGCAGAATGATGAAAAAATACACAGCAGAATAGTGAAAGAGTACACAGCATAATAGTGAAAGAGTACACAGACAATGGTGAGAGAGTCCTTAGTAGGATGGTGAATGAGTACACGGAAGAATGGTGAAAGAGTAAAAGGTGCGTAGTAAGGAGAATGGTAGAAAATATAGGAATAAGTCAGGGTAAAGAATAAGTTTACTGGAGTGCTTGTGATAGCAAAGGATGAGTATGCAAGGATGTGGGAATGAATACAATGAGTAGCTACATGCTGGGAGACACTTTCATTCGACAGGGTTTCCCAGCCCTGCTGGGGCTGCAAGACATAATAATTGCTAGAAGATGACACTAAAACTAATTTGAGTGGCATGGATTTCTAGCGCGTCATGTCATTCTAGTATCGAAGTAACGAACGTTACTTGGTAGGAGCAACCAAATCGAGCACACCACATTTTTTCTTGTTGCAGCCACAAAAGGGGTTTTGTTGTTACAACAAAATGACTTGATACTGCAAAAATAATTCGTTGCTGCCACCAAAAGTAATTATGACGCCAGGAATTAGTTACTGCAACCTATCATTTCCCTGAGTGAACATTTCCTTCTCTAAACGTCTACCTGTGGAAGGTGTTCTTGTCGGCGTGCATGTCAAGGATATCCACGGAGAGGTCGTACGCGGTGAGGTTCATGGACGCGAACACATCGGCTAGGGTCATCTCCGTGCCATCAGAGTCCTTGCAGACCACCTCATCGGGGTTGTTCTTCATAGCCTTCTTGATGAAACGGAGGAGGTGCTTTTGGTTCATGCACGAGGCCGCGTGGATGTGAGTGTCTACCTGAGAGGAGAGCAGCAACAGTAGATTCGTGTGACGTGGCTTTCCACAAGCTGTTGTCATGAGCGTCATTCTGGCACCGATTGTTCAACCAGCAATTAGTTCTGCATAAAACTATGGACAAATTTGAGATGGTGTTAGAGTGATTGGGTTTGCTACTGCGTAAAGTCAACGTCCTCTGCGCAGCTAAGGTCAAATGTATGCACGAGGGCCACAGGAGACACAGGCACTTCTTATGTGCTGAGGCCATATGGTCCTAGCACTACCCGGGTGGTGACCAGGAGCATTATTACTCAACCTACGTTGTTCCATAGCCCCAAGAGTTCGTGTCGGTTTTAAGGTACCGGGGCAATGAAGCCCAACCCCTGCTGGGGGGGAGGAAGAAGAGCCAGGAAATGGGGATCGCAAGGACGAGATCTACACTCAGTGTGGGAAATCTCGCGCATCAGAATAGCATGAATGGAGAGAAAAGGAGAAATCGTAAAAAAAATCATGAAAGATAAAACGCAACTTGGCTGTTATTAGCCACCTGAAAGGACAAAATTTACGACTGGTGTGTAACGATTAAAGGGAGTTTGAAGTTGAAGAAAATGTAAAAGAAACAAATACAAACATGGTAAATAAAAAAACAAGTAAATTCAGTTTGGAAACGAAACGGAGATAGTGAAGGTGAAGAAGAGGGGAGTCTCAAAAGTAATAAGGGCATACCACTGTGAAGTCAAATAAAAGAAGGCAGTAGAGGGAGCAGCTAAAACCCGGATGCTAACTCCTCGAAATCAAAACATTGATGGAGAACGTAGGAGTTAGAACTCTCTTGCCGACGTCATATTTACAGTAGGAACATTAGGTCTCGCCTACTGCGACTCCTTACCCCTCTACTATACCTTAGTGGGTACCTAGTGCCAAGGCTAGATTAGATTGGAGTGACGGAGTTTACGAGTCAACGGAATCAATGTCCTTTGTGCTCCGACTGTCAAAGTTGAGCACGGATACCTCATGAGGTGCTGTGAAGCTGCCAACGCTGGTGTTGTGACGAACTTTTAATGGTCGGTAATTACTTTCGGTAAACGTGGCTAAGTAGGGTAAATGATGGTTGGTAATTACTTTCAGTACACGTCGCAAATTAGGGTAAATTATGGTCGGTAATTACTTCCAGTACACGTCGCAAATTATGGTAAATTATGATCGGTAATTGCTTTCAGTACACGTCGCAAATTATGGTAAATTATGGTCGGTAATTGCTTTCAGTACACGTCGCAAATTAGGGTAAATTATGGTCGGTAATTGCTTTCAGTACACGTCGCAAATTAGGGTAAATTATAGTCGGTAATTGCTTTCAGTACACGTCGTAAATTAGGGTAAATTATGGACGGTAATTGCTTCCAGTGCACATCGCAAAAAAGCGTAAATGACACTCTTCGTTATGATATTAATAAATTGTGACAGGTGTCAGGTGTGCAAGAATTATTAACGAGTGAGGTTTACGGTATCCTGTTTGTAATGGAACATTGTTTTTGAAAATCCTATTTGAGACCATAATTGCATCAGAAATTAAAGTAGGTTGAAACCATTGACTAGATTATTTGAATTTCCCCACCTTTCCTCCTTGCGTTCTATGTATAAAGTGATGTTTCAATTCATAAAGCTATCACCGAGAGAATCACGAGAAGGCGTGTCTTGCATTATCAGATTATGTAGTCAGCGGGCAGTACTACGTTCGTTACCCTTACAGGAGGCGTGGCGTGGCTTACATCATTACACAAATTAGGTCACCAATGGCCTTTGCCGTTATTTGACACGAGACCAAAACACATTAGCGCGTCGAAATCAAAACTGACCAACACGGTCCAGATCTCCTTTTTAATGGGAAACTCCACCAAGGTTTGTGGAAGAAGTAAGGGATAACACAATCTGAGCGAAACCTGCCGAGTTGCTAATGAAAACACTTCAAAGGGTTGGTGTAAAAAAAAAAACGAAGACTAATTTTTTCTGTGGCAGCACCAACCTTGATAATGCTCAAAGTAGCCATGCAAAACACGATCACCTTCGTGACGTAGGTAGATAGGTACTAAATCCCATCAAGGCAATTTCTTCTAAAATGGTCGAAAAGTCTGACAAGTGGCCAACCTCAAGACCACTCCTCGAAGTAACCTACCTTCCTGATATTGTAGAAGTCTCGGTGCGGCACGGCTTTCTGCGCCGTCATCTCCCTCATTTCGTTGAGGAGGACGTGCAGCTGGTACTTGGAGAGCAGGTACTGCAGGCGGCGGTAGCAAAAGCTCTTGACGGGGCCATTGGCGATGAGAGCGCACATCAGATTCACGTCTCTGATGTAGCGGCTCAAGTTGGGGTAGTAGTAGGGCAGGGGCGAGTCACTATCCATGTGGGCCTGATCCTTGTACACCTACGAAATAAAGCGCAAGTTAGCAGGGTACATAAGCAGGGCCCGTAGGGTGCGACTCAGCAGTAGAACTCCAACCAGAAAAACAATACCCCAGCAAAAGCAGTACGTGACTAAAAAACATTGCATAAGAAGGGTCTGACACCTAAACAGTCTCCAAGCTCGCCTCATAATACCGTTTCTCTGAGATGCAGATAAAACATCAACTCTAAAAGAGGTCTTTGTGTTAGTTAAGCATATTTTTTTGGGTGAGGATATAATCGACCAATACTACATTCAAACTGAGAACTGTTAAACTTACACAGGCCTGTCTTATTTTTGGCTAACTTCCATGTCGTATTTATTGCTCACCTCCATGTTCTATGTTTTTTAGGGATTTAAAATTTATCTAGGCATCATGGCATGTTGACAAAATTACAGAAATGTGAGAATACACAGATGATACGTACCAAGTCTCTGTCAGCATGAGCTGTTTTAAAGACAACATTTTCCATTTAAAAAAATTAATATTAACATATAACTAAGGTTGGGGAGTAGCTAAGATTACCTCTACATCCCACCAACCGATAAGCATTCTTTTATCTCGATTGTTCAATATCGTCGCGACAGATAAAAACTTTACAGTGGACTATTGATTTCAAGAAAGATAAGTAAAGTAAGTAGGGTCACACAGACATTTACCTATGTGACAATTTTTATGTTTCAACTGGCATTTAATAGAAAACGATCAAAAATGTCCGACCTGAGGTTGTCTGCTACATTACTCACACATTGTTTGGCACACAGAGACACAAGTTTTGAAACTAACTGCATAGTTAGCATTACATGTTACATTTGTCCAGGACAAAAACATTTCAATGAGTCCTAATAGATGGGTATAATAATTGAACAGGTTTCTACATGAACAAGATAACTGGAAATTTTAGTAAAAGAAATAGGAAAAAATTTGAATGAAGATATCAATGAAATGAAACTGATGAATCACGAATAGATGACACGGTAAATTGCACAGCGGAAGTTGATTACAATTCAAGAAGAAGAGTCACAGAAGAGTCACAGATTCAGAGGCAAACCGTCTTTGCTAACGTGAAAAAAATCACGGGCAACCAAGAAGCAACATCTTTATTTCAAAATAGCGAACTCACTTTCAAACTGAAGAACTCGACAGATAACAGAACAAAAGAGAAGGTCCCAACACACTGCCCTATGGAACACTAAAGATAACATCCACAAAAAAAACGAACACAAATAGGCATCGATTTCATAACATTAGCGTTTCTCACCTTGGCGGCCCCAGGACAACCTAGCACCCTAGGGAAAGCCCGAGTACGGGGCAAGATAGGAGGCACAAATGCCACAGCACTCCAGAACCGCAAAAGCAAGGCAGAGCAATGATACGGAAAAAAAAGGAAATCTGTGCTTCAGGCAACTGATCATACCGCCATCTTGTTAGTCGCAACCCAAAATAAAAATATATTTATATATACACATTTATTACCACATACTTATAAAACTGAATCTGCTCAGTCAAAATATAAAAATTCGTCATACATCAGCTCAGCAAGAGCTTGCTTAGAGCAAATTATTTCCGTCAACTCCATAACATCCGCAGACAAGCCATCAAAAGAGCAAGAAGGAACAACCAACATCAGCAAGTCACCCCTAATGCCAACTCTCGGAGCCAGTGAAAACATATTGAGCAAATCCTCCGATTGACCATGCAAAATCTTTGAGTATTTTATCAGGTCTACCCTCAGATGCCGGCCCCTAACAGAAAGCAAATCCAGTTTTTTCAAACGACTACCATAGTCTACATCCGAAACAACATCAATATTTCTGGTCCATCTTCTCTGAATAGATTCAAGCAGCCTGCAGTCACCACAATATCCGGTGTTCCAAACGCAGGATGCATACTCAATGATTGGACAAATATGTGCAACATATAAGGGCAGCATAAACTCTGGGGACCTGCAGACAGTTGATTTCAAAAAATAGTTTGCCAATCCACCAGCCTTTGCAGCCACCACACGAATATGATGGTGGAATCTGAGACTTTTATCCACACAGACACCCAAGTCTCTTAGTGCACTGACAAACTTTAATGCTCTCCCTTGCAGGAAGTACTGGTTAACGGGAACCAGGGCATCAAAATCAATGCGGCCTCCCTAAAAGCGCAGTACAACACACTTATCTGGACTCAATCCAAGATTCCAGGACCTCGCAACAAAGTCAACTGAATCTAACCCACTTTGGTGTGACTGGACACACTGAACCGCATGATCAGTGTTCTTCCGTGAGTATCCCAGGAACAACTTGTAATCATCTGCAAATGCCTTGAATTTGCAAGCAAGACAATTAGACACGCAGAATTAGACACACAATTAGACACGTGAGGTGAGATACAAAGGTGAGATCTGCAAATGCCTTGAATTTGCAAGCAAGACAATTAGACACGTGATTAATGTAAATCAAGGACAGCAGTGGTCCAAGGACAGAGCCTTGAGGAACACCACTAGTCACATCAACTGGTCTGTTCAATCTTCCACTCACATAAACACTCGTTACTCTGCCAGAAAGAAATGCAGAGGTCCAGAACAGCAACGAGCCACAAACACCCGAAGACTTCAGCTTAGACAAAAGCACACAATGATTCACCACATCAGATGCTTTTGAAAAGTCAAGCATTATGACATCCACAATATATCCCTCATCAAACCACCTCCCAACATCATCATAGGTCAACAGCAACTGGTCCTCAGTGCTGCGATTACTCCGAAAACCATACTGATGAGACGATGGAATATTGTAGCTTTCAAGTTCTCAGTCAAGCGAGATACAACCATTCTCGCCATTGATTTGCAGGAAACCGACGTCAAGCTTACAGGCCTGTAATTCAGGAGATCAGTGTGGGACTTAGCCTTGAATGTTGGCACAACTATCGATTTACTCCACACCTCAGAGACTGTTCCCGTCCTATTGATTTCTGAAATATTAAACATAGAGGTAAAGAGAGCTCATCAGCACAGCTCCCCAGCAGATGTGGATGAAGGCCAACTGGTCTATACTGGAACTGGGATCTAGAGCCAAGAGAATACGCTTGACCCCCTCCCTAGAGAAATCAACATCTGAAAAACTTCCTGCAAATAGCTGGAAAGAAGCCGAGTGAGAAGGAGCTGCACTGACAAAAACTCCCGAAAAAGAGTCTGCAAAGACTTCACATCCCACCAGGATCCTGCACTATCTCACCACCCGGCAGGCGGAGAGGACCAACAGTTGGACGACCAATCTTTTTTTTCCTTATATAAGGATAGAACAACTTTCAGTTATCAGGTCTGTTTATCACATTTGAGTCGTATTTCTTTCGGGAATCAACGGAAAAATCTATGTAGCTCCTATTCAGATCTCCGAATGTGTATAACTTCTCATGAGCAATGGCTGAGTTGCGGCCCTACGCCATCCTAACCTGCTTGTATTAATGCCATGCCTTTGACCGTTTTTGGGCAAGAGCAAGGGGCGCCCTGACAGCCCATGGCGGACCAGAACGGACAGGCAAGAGAAGTACAAACTTATCAATCAGGGACATCAAAACTGACTGCATAAAATGAAAAGTCTTCACACACTGAAGAAAGGCTAAATTCTAGCCTCCATTCAATCTGAGACAGAGCCTCTTGAATCCTGGCGTAATTCCCCTTATGCCAAAAGCGTTTCTCCTCCACGACCACGTGCTCCAGCCCCTCCCCACTGAAGATGCTCTTGAAGATAACAGGAGAATGCTGGCAGCGAGGCAGGAGCGGCAGCACAGACAACTCACCAAAACGATCCACCTCAGGTGTGAGAACAAGATCTAGAATGTTTTCAGAGAGTAAAAATGTGGGCTTCTTTACCCACTGCAAAAGTCTAAATGATGAAAAACCACTTTAAAAATTGCAGGTCAATGGGCCAAATGTAGCCATTTACAAGGTCTGAGGACCAGTCAATTATTGGTAAATTAAAATCGCCTCCTTGCCAGGGCAAAAGTTTATTAAAAAGTTCAACAAGGATGTGTTTTCCAAGATTGCATAAGAAGGACGCCGATAAGCAGCTACAATCCACAGATCATAATCAATTAGATGCACTGTTACAACATTTGGAGTGTGCACCTCATACACTAAAAACACAATGTTCTTATGCAGGTGCAATAGAGATCCATGCTCACGAGTTGTGCCATCTGTGTCTCCCCTAACAGAACTTTAGTTAGCAATGTTGATGAAGGGAGATGCAACATCAGGCAGCAACCACGTCTCACTGGCAGCTAAAACCTGAAGATTCTGTTTCAAAAGCAAGTCCAAAATAAAATCTACTTTATTTGATAGCTAGTTAACATTAACATGCCCCACGGGGTGAAAAGATCTACCACTGTCACGACAGTCAATGGAATCAACTGTCAGGCTGCAGCCACAAAAAGCACAGAGCTCCATAGAATTGTCAGCATCATCACCAGCCCTATCTCCCACAAAACTGGCACCCTGAGCACCAGCAACAACCTGCCCACTCAGCAGCTCAGACATACCGGAGCTGATGCTGTCGTCAAGTGCAACACCAGGTGAGTTAGGCGATGAATCCTCCCGGTTGCATCCATCATCTTTTGTCAAACAACTTAAGGTCCTTGATAGACCATCTTGGCTACAGCTCTGCTCACTACGCTGCATTCTAAAACTGGTCGTCATCTGGGTCGCTTACACTCTCTTTTTCCAACTCGCTGAGACCCTTATTAAAGAACTTTATTTTCGGCGGTTTGCCAAAGCGTTCCTTGTTTTCATGGTAAGGAAACAGATCTTTGGCTTTGATGTGACCCGTTTCTCCAGTGCCATAGAATATGATTGGGTTCTTCTTGGGAGGTTCGCCTATAGGGTTTGACTGAAAAGGCTCCACTCTTCGAGGCCAATGAGGATGGCCCTTCACTTTGGCAAATATGAGGTGAAAAGGCCTGAATTTATGAATTCCTACCATTTTCATGTGAGTTTACAGCAGCAGGTTAAAGTTCAGGGAGTTAATCATAGTTTAAGCATTCGCAGTTAGTAATCGGTACTTGAAGAGGCCTAACGTTTATATTTGATTTGAGTGACGAAGTTAATCTAATCAATTAAAGCCAGAGTTAAGAACGCTCATCGGTTACAGTCCTTCAGCACCGAAAGGAGAGCTAGCGGGGAACCCCATGCATGAGATCTACGATCGCTGTAGGGAATGAGAGAGCTAGCGGGGGACCCCATGCATGAGATCTACGATCGCTGTAGGGAATGAGAGAGCTAGCGGGGGACCCCATGCATGAGATCTATGGTCGCTATAGGGAATTAAAGGCAAGAGAACAGCAAGATAAGAATGAGAGGCCGTGATTCTGAGAAAGAAGGTTGCATCAAAAAACTGACAAAACCCAAATTAAATTGCGCTCAGACATTTAACATTTACCCAAGGAAGCGCTGAGTCCTCCACCATCGCCTGAACTAGAATAATTCAAACAGGGGAGCGCCAAGTACCTACAATCATCTGAGATTAATTTGTCCAAGGGAGCGCTGAGTTTCCTACCATCGGTTGAACTTAGGGCCACTCGGAGAGCCCAATTTGACCAAGACGATAAAATGTTGCACACTACTACAGGTCCCATTATCCCTACACCAGGCACCCAAATAACCCAATCCCGACTCATGGGGGAGCGAATGACGAAATCTAACGATGCGGGCGCTCATTGCACATTCACCATCACAACTTCAGTCAGTTCCGCCCACGACTGACTCTACATGAGTCAATCGGACTCCCACTACCGAGGGCATGCCTGCGGTGGCGGCGTCTGGGGCCTCGGCTAGAGGAAAAGTCCCTCAAACCCACTCCGTTACATATCCTTGCTGGTTGAATTGGCGTTATGTGCGTTGTTTCTGTGGTGTTGATGAAGTGGACGCAGCATGTGCGCTGCTCGAGCATCTGGCCCATCGACTCTCAAGACAGATGAGCCACAAGATATATACTGCATCTTTTTCTTTCAAAGTGAACAACGCCCATCAATCCTCTGCTACAAAACATCAAATCCAACTCAAGTCCTAACACTGATCCTGGTTCCATAAGAGGTCATCTTTACGCGCGTCTTGTATGTGTAGTTGGGCTGAATGACTTTAAAACATTGCAAGTAACAATGCTCTGGTGTCTACAGGAACAGAATTACACCGCATGGTAGGAGATGTCCAAACTGACACCCATCCTACGATTATTATTATTAAATCATTTTAATTCCATCGTCTAGCAATGGGTTTTCAATACTTAGGTATAATACATCAAACTTAGTTTTCATATGCGCTATTTGAACTAGCGAAACGAGAGATAAAATGAATTCGTGACAGCTCATCTGTCGGCGGCCGGTTTGTAGCTACATCGTGTTCCAAAACATGATTCACAATATATGTTATTGAAAATCTTTTAAAAAACATGTGCATGAGTTTGATAAATCGAAAAAGAATACATCGCAACTCATCTCTAGAGTGCTGCTGGCTCGCCTTCATCGAACTGAATGGAATTCACAATATACCATCATACATGTACACATACAGATTGTAAATTATAATATTATAATAAATGATCGACAGCCAACTTCTTATTTGAGGTAAGA
>SDVV010021744.1:0-13074 GCA_016164225.1 Gammarus roeselii
AAAAATTTCTGTACTCAAAATTAAGCTCACTAAATCTCTGCAAGGACGCCAACACCTCCTCATGCCGCCTACCAAGCTCCCCCCTCAAAAGCTTATACTGTGCCCAAGCCCCAGATCTACTGGTCATCAGTTCCCTAGGAGGGCCCCGCAACCAGCTTGGTCGAGAAGCAGAGTCTCGAGTGGGAACAAACTTGTCCACAAGAGAATGGACAATTGTCTGAAACAAACTAATGGACAACAACAGCTACTTGTACCATAATGGACAAGAACAGCTACCTGTACGCTAATCGTCAACAGCAGCTACCCGTACACTCATGGACAACAACAGCTCCCTCTACACTTATTGACAACAACAGCTACCTGTACACTAACGGGGAACAACAGCTACCGGTACATTAATTGACTTTTAAAAGCTACCTGTACAATAATGGATAACAACAGCTACCTATACACTAATGTACAACAACAGCTACCTGTACACTAATTGTCAACAACAGCTACTTATACACTAATGGACAACAACAGCTACCTGTACACTAATGAGAACAACAGCTACCTGTACAGTTATTGACAACAACAGCTACATGTACACAAATGGTTAACAGCAGCTACCCGTTCACTAATGGACAACAGCAGCTACCTGTACTCTAATGGACAATAACAGCTACCTGTACACTGATGGAGAACAACAGCTACCTGTACACTTATTGACAACAGCAGCTACCTCTACACTAATGGACAACAACAGCTACCTGTACACTAATGGACAGCAACCGCTACCTTTACACTTATTGACAACAACAGCCACCTGTACACTAATGGACAACAACACAAATTTATAAACTAATGGACAACAACTAACACCTGTACACTGATGGACAACAGCAGCTACCTGTACACTAATGGACAACAACAGCTACCCATACACGTATGGACAGCAACAGCTACCTGTACACTAATGAACAACATCAGCTACCTGTACAGTAATGGACAACATCAGCTACCTGTACACTGATGGACAACAGCAGCTACCTGTAAACTAACGGAGAACAACAGCTACATGTAGACCAATTGTCAACAACAGCTACCTGTACACTAATGAACAACAACGGCAACCTATACACCAATTGACAACAACAGCTACATCTACACTAATGTACAACAACAGTTATCTGTACACTAATTGATAACAACAGCTACCTGTACAATAATGGACAACAGCACCTACTTGTACACTAATGGACAACAACAGTTACATGTACACTAATGGAAAGCAACAGCTACCAGTACTCTAATGGACAACATCAGCTAGCTGTACACTAATAAACAACAACAGTCACCTGTACACTAATGAACAACAACGGCAACCTATACACTAATTAACAACAACAGCTACATCTACACTAATTGACAACAATAGCTTCGTCTACACTAATTTACAACATCAGCTACCTGTAGACTAATGGACAACAACAGCTACCTGTACACTGATGGACAACAACAGCTACCTGTACACTCATGGACAACAACAGCTACCTGTACACCAATGGACAACAACAGCTACCTGTACACTAATGGACAACAACAGCTATATGTACACTAATTCACAACAAAGCTACCTGTAAACTAATGGACAACAACAGCTACTTGTACACTAATGGATAAAAACAGCTACATGTACACTAATGGACAACAACAGCTACGTGTACACGAATTGACAACAACAGCTACCTGTACACTAATGGACAATAACAGCTACATGTTCACTAATGGACAACAACACCTCCTTGCAAACTAATGGACAACAACACCCACCTGTACACTAATAAAAACAACAGCTACTTGTACACTAATGGACAACAACCCCTACTTGTACACTAATGGACAACAACAGCTACTTGTACACTAATGGACAACAACAGCTACCTGTAACCTAATTGACAATAACAGCTACTTGTACGCATGTTGTCAACAACAGCTACCTGTACAATAATGGACAACAACATCTACCTATACACTGATGGACAAAAACACCTACCTGTACACTAATGGACATCAACAGCTACTTGTTCACTAATGGACGACAACAGCTACCTGCACACTAATAAACAACAACAGGTAACTGTACACTAATTGACAACAACAGCTATTTGTACCATAATGGACAACAACAGCTACCTGTACACTAATTGCCAACAACAGCTACCTGCACACTAATGGACAACAACAGCTAACTATACACTAATGGACAAAAACAGCTACCTGTACACTAATGAACAACTACAGCTGCCTGTACACTGATGGACATGAAACAGCTTCCTGTACACTAATTGACAACAACATCTACCTCTACACTAATGGACAACAACAGCTACCTGGACACTAATTGAAAACAACAGCCACCTGTACACCAATGGACAACAACACCCACTTGTACACTAATTGACACAACAGCTACTTGTACATTAATTGACAACATCAGCTACCTGTACACTAATTGACCACACCAGCTACCTGTACATTAATTAACAACATTAGCTACCTGTACACTAATGGACAACGACAGCTACCTGTACACTAATGGAAAACAGCAGCTACATGTACACTAATGGACAATAACAGCTACCTGTACCTTAAGGAACTTCAACAGCTACATGTACACTAGTGGACAACAACAGCTACCTGTTCACTAATGGACAACAACACCTCCTTGCAAACTAATGGACAACAACACCCACCTGTACACTAATAAAAACAACAGCTACTTGTACACTAATGGACAACAACCCCTACTTGTACACTAATGGACAACAACAGCTACTTGTACACTAATGGACAACAACAGCTACCTGTAACCTAATTGACATCAACATCTACCCCTACACTAATTGACAACAACAGCTACCTGTACACTAATGGATAGCAACACCTACTTGCAAACTAATGGACAACAACACCCACCTGTACACTAATGGACAACAAAAGCTACATGTACACTAATGGACAAAAACCCCTACTTGTACACTAATGAACCACAACAGCTACCCGTACACTAATGGACAACAACAGCTACCTGTACACGAATTGAAAACAACAGCTACCTGTACACAAATGGACAACAACAGCTACTTGTACACTGATGGAAAACAACAGCTACCTGTACACTAACGGACAAGAACAGCTACCTGTACACTAATTGTCAAAAACAGCTTCCTGTACACTAATGGATAACAACAGCTACTTGTACACTAATGGACAACAACAGCTACCAGTACACTAATGGAGAACAACAGCTACTTGTACCATAATGGACATGAACAGCTACCTGTACACTAATTGTCAACAGCAGCTACCCGTACACTCATGGAGAACATCAGCTACCTATACACTAATGCACAACAGCAGCTACCTATACACTATTGAACGACAACAGCTACCTGTACACTGATGGACAAAAACAGCTACCTTTACACTAATTGATAACAATAGCTCCCTCTAAACTAATGCACAACAACAGCTACCTGTACACTAACGGGGAACAACAGCTACCGGTACATTAATTGACTTTTAAAAGCTACCTGTACAATAATGGATAACAACAGCTACCTATACACTAATGTACAACAACAGCTACCTGTACACTAATTGTCAACAACAGCTACCTATACACTAATGGACGACAACAGCTACCTGTACACTAATGGAGAACAACAGCTACCTGTACAGTTAGTGACAACGACAGCTACATGTACACTAATGGTTAACAGCAGCTACCTGTTCACTAATGAACAACAGCAGCTACCTGTACACTAATGTAAACCAACAGCTACCTGTACACTGATGGAGAACAACAGCTACCTGTACACTTATTGACAACAGCAGCTTCCTCTACACAACAACTAACACCTGTACACTGATGGACAACAGCAGCTACCTGTACACTAATGGACAACAACAGCTACCCATACACGTAGGGACAGCAACTGCTACCTGTACACTAATGAACAACAACAGCTACCTGTACAGTAATGGACAACAACAGCTACCTGTACACTGATGGACAACAGCAGCTACCTGTAAACTAATGGAGAACAACAGCTACATGTAGACCAATTGTCAACAACAGCTACATGTACACTAAATAACAACAACAGCAACCTATACACCAATTGACAACAAAAGCTACATCTACACTAATGGACAACAACAGCTATCTGTACACTAATTGATAACAACAGCTACCTGTAAAATAATGGACAACAACACCTACTTGTACACTAATGGACAACAACAGTTACCTGTACACTAATGGTCAGCAACAGCTACCAGTACTCTAATGGACAACATCAGCTACCTGTACACTAATGGACAACAACATCTACTTGCACACTAATGGACAATAACAACCATCTGTTTACTAATGGACAACAACAGCAACCTGAAAACTAATTGACAACAACAGCTACCTGAAAACTAATGGACAACAATAGCTACCTGTACACTAATGGACAACAGCAACTACTTGTACATCAATGGAAAACAACAGCTACCTGTACATTAATGAACAACAACAGCTACCTGTACACTAATAGACATCAACAGCCACCTGTACACTAATGAACAACAACAGCAACCTATACACTAATTGACAACAACAGCTACATCTACACTAATTGACAACAATAGCTTCGTCTACACTAATTTACAACATCAGCTACCTGTACACTAATGGACAACAACAGCAACCTGTACACTGATGGACAGCAACAGCTACCCTTACTTTCATTGACAACAACAGCTACCTGTACACTAATGGAGAACAACAGCTACCTGTACACTAATTGACAATAACAGCTACATGTACGCATGTTGTCAACAACAGCTACCTGTACAATAATGGACAATAACATCTACCTATACACTGATGGACAAAAACACCTACCTGTACACTAATGGACATCAACAGCTACTTGTACACTAATGGACGACAACAGCTACCTGCACACTAATAAACAACAACAGCTACCTGTTAACTAATGGACAACAACAGCTACCTGTACATTAATTGACAACAACAGGTACCTGTACACTAATTGACAACAACAGCTATTTGCACCATAATGGACAACAACAGCTACCTGCACACTAATTGTCAACATCAGCTACCTGCACACTAATGGACAACAACAGCTACCTATACACTAATGGACAACAACAGCTACCTGTACACTAATGAACAACTACAGCTGCCCTTACTTTAATTGACAGCAACAGCTACCTGTACACTAATGGAGAACAACAGCTACCTGTACACTAATTGACAACAGCAGCTACATGTACGCATGTTGTCATCAACAGCTACCTGTACAATAATGGACAACAACATCTACCTATACACTGATGGACAAAAACACCTACCTGTACACTAATGGACAACAATAGCTACCTGTACTCTAATGGACGACAACAGCTACCTGCGCACTAATAAACAACAACAGCTACCTGTTAACTGATGGACTACAACAGCTACCTGTACACTAATTGACAACAACAGGTACCTGTACACTAAATGACAACAACAGCTATTTGTACCATAATGGACAACAACAGCTACCTGTACACTAATTGTCAACAACAGCTACCTGCGCACTAATGGACAACAACAGCTACCTATACACTAATGGACAACAACAGCTACATGTACACTAATGGACAACAGCAGCTAACTGTACAGTAAACGACAACAACAGCTACCTGTACACTAATTGTCAACAACAGCCACCTGTACACTAATTGAGAACAACAGCTCCCTCCACACTAATGAACAATAACACCTACTTTTACATTAATGGACAACAACAGTTACCTGTACACTAATAGACAATAATAGCTACCAGTACACTAATGGACAACAACAGCTACCTGTACACAAATTGACCACAACAGCTACCTGTACATTAATTAACAACATCAGCTACCTGTACACTAATGGACAATTACAGCTACCTATACACTAATGGAAAACAGCAGCTACATGTTCACTAATGAACAATAACAGCTGGCTGTACACTAATGGACTTCAACAGCTACACGTACATTATTGGACAACAACAGCTACCTGTACACTAATGGACAACAACACCTACTTGCAAACTAATGGATAACAACACCCACCTGTATACTGATAAAAACAACAGCTACTTGTACACTAATGGACAACAACCCCACCTTGTACACTAATGGACAACAACAGCTACTTGTACACTAATGGACAACAACAGCTACCTGTAACCTAATTGACATCAACATCTACCTGTACACTAATGGACAACAACAGCTACCTGTACTCTAATGGACAGCAACACCTACTTGCAAGCTAATGGACAACAACTCCCACCTGTACACTAATGGACAACAACAGCTACCTGTACACTAATGGACAAAAAACCCTACTTGTACACTAATGAACCACAACAGCTATCCGTACACTAATGGACAACAACAGCTACCTGTACACAAATTGAAAACAACAGCTACCTGTACACTAATGGACAACAACAGCTACTTGTACATTGATGGAAAACAACAGCTACCGGTACACTAACGGACAACAACAGCTACCTGTACACTAATTGTCAAAAACAGCTACCTGTACACTAATGGATAACAACAGCTACTTGTACACTAATGGACAACAACAGCTACCTGTACACTAATGGACAACAGCAGCTAACTGTACAGTAATGGTCAACAACAACTACCTGTACACTAGTTGTCAACAACAGCTACCTGTACACTAATTGGGAACAACAGCTACCTCCTTTTACACTGATGGACAACAACAGTTACCTGTACACTAATAGACAATAATAGCAACCAGTACACTAAAGGACCACAGCAGCTACCTGTACACTGATGGACAAAAACACCTACCCGTACACCAATGGACAACAACAGCTACTTGTACACTAATGGACAACAACAGCTACCTATAAACTGATGGACAAAAACACCTACCTGTACACCAATGGACAACAACTGCTACTTGTACACTAACGGACAACAACAGCTACCTGTACACTATTTGTAAACAACAGCTACTTGTACACCAATGGAGAACAACAGCTAATTGTACACTAATTGACAACAACATCTACCTGTACACTGATGGACAACAACAGCTACCTGTACACTAATTGACAACAACAGCTACATCTACACTAATAGACAACAACAGCTACCTGTAAACTAATGGACAACAACAGCTACCTGTACACTAATTGACAAAAACAGCTACCTCTTCACTAATGGACAATAACAGCTACCTGTACACTAATTAACAACAACAGCTACCTGTACACTAATGGACAACCACACCTACTTGTACACTAATGGACAACAACTGTTACTTGTACACTAATAGACAACAACAACTACCAGTACACTAATGGCAACAACGGCTACATGTACACTAATGAACAACTGCTGCTAATTGCACACTAATGGACAACAACAGCTACCTGTACACTAATTGTCAACAACAGTTACCAGTACACTAATGGATAATACCAGCTACATCTACACTAATGGACAACAGCAGCTACCTGTACACTAATGGACCACAACAGTTACCTGCACACTAATGGACAACAACAGCTACCCGTTAACTAATGGACAACAACAGCTACCTCTACACTAATAGACAACAACAGGTACCTGTACACTAATTGACAACAATAACTACTTGTACATAATGGACAACAACAGCTACCTGTACACTAATGGACAACAACAGCTACCTGTATACTAATTGACAACAACAGCTACCTATACACTAAGGGACAACAACAGCTACCTGGATACTAATTGAAAACAAAAGCCACCTGTACACCAATGGACAACAACACCCACTTGTACACTAATGGGCAACAACTGTTACATGTACACTAATGGACAACAACAGGTACCAGTACACTAATGGACAACAACAGCTACATGTACACTAATGGACAACAGCAGCTGACTGTACAGTAAACGACAACAACAGCTACCTGTACACTAATTGTCAACAACAGCCACCTGTACACTAATTGAGAACAACAGCTCCCTCCACACTAATGAACAATAACACCAACTTTTACATTAATGGACAACAACAGTTACCTGTACACTAATAGACAATAATAGCTACCAGTACACTAATGGACAACAACAGCTACCTGTACACTAATTGACAACAACAGCTACCTGTACACTAATTGACACAACAGCTACTTATACACTAATTGACAATATCAGCTACCTGTACACTAATTGACCACAACAGCTTCCTGTACATTAATTAACAACATCAGCTACCTGTACACTAATGGACAATTACAGCTACCTGTACACTAATGGAAAACAGCAGCTACATGCTCACTAATGGACAATAACAGCTACCTGTACACTAATGGACTTCAACAGCTACATGTAAACTATTGGACAACAACAGCTACCTGTACACAAATGGACAACAACACCTACTTGCAAACTAATGGATAACAACACCCACCTGTATACTAATAAAAACAACAGCTACTTGTACACTTATGGACAACAACCCCATCTTGTAACTAATGGACAACAACAGCTACTTGTACACTAATGGACAACAACAGCTACCTGTAACCTAATTGACATCAACATCTACCTGTACACTAATGGACAACAACAGCTACCTGTACACTAATGGACAGCAACACCTACTTGCAAGCTAATGGACAACAACACCTACCTGTACACTAATGGACAACAACAGCTACCTGTACACTAATGGACAAAAAAGCCTACTTGTACACTCTTGAACCACAACAGCTACCCGTACACTAATGGACAACAACAGCTACCTGTACACAAATTGAAAACAACAGCTACCTGTACACTAATGGACAACAACAGCTACTTGTACACTGATGGAAAACAACAGCTACCGGTACACTAACGGACAACAACAGCTACCTGTACACTAATTGTCATAAACAGCTACCTGTACACTAATGGATAACAACAGCTACTTGTACACTAATGGACAACAACAGCTACCTGTACACTAATGGACAGCAACAGCTACCAGTACTCTAATGGACAACATCAGCTACCTGTACAGTAATGGACAACAACATCTACTTGCACACTAATGGACAATAACATCCATCTGTTTACTAATGTACAACAACAGCAACCTGTACACTAATTGACAACAACAGTTACCCGAAAACTAATGGACAACAATAGCTACCTGTAAACTAATGGACAACAACACCTACTTGTACATCAATGGAAAACAACAGCTACCTGTACATTAATGAACAACAACAGCTACCTGTACACTAATAGACAACAACAGCCACCTGTACACTAATGAACAACAACAGCAACCTATTCACTAATTGACAACAACAGCTACATCTACACTAATTGACAACAATAGCTTCGTCTACACTAATTTACAACATCTGCTACCTGTACACTAATGGACAACAACAGCTACCTGTACACTTATGGACAACAACAGCTATATGTACACTAATTGACAAGAAAGCTACCTGTAAACTAATGGACAACAACAGCTACTTGTACACTAATGGATAAAAACAGCTACCTGTACACAAATGGACAACAACAGATACTTGTACACGAATTGACAACAACAGCTACCTGTACACTAATGGACAATAACAGCTACATGTTCACTGATGGACAACAACAGCTACCCGTACTTTAATTGACAACAACAGCTACCTGTACACTAATTGTCAACAACAGCCACCTCTACACTAATTGAGAACAACAGCTCCCTCCACACTAATGGACATCAACACCTACTTTTACACTAATGGACAACAACAGTTACCTGTACACTAATAGACAATAATAGCTACCAGTACACTAATGGACAACAACAGCTACCTGTACACTAATTGACAACAACAGCTACTTGTACACTAATTGACACAACAGCTACTCGTACACTAATTGAGAACATCAGCTACCTGTACACTAATTGACCACAACAGCTACCTGTACATTAATTAACAACATCAGCTACCTGTACACTAATGGACAACGACAGCTACCTGTACACTACTGGAAAACACCAGCTACATGTTCACTAATGGACAATAACAGCGACCTGTACACTAATGGACTTCAACAGCTACATGTACACTATTGGACAACAACAGCTACCTGTAAACTAATGGACAACAACACCTACTTGCAAACTAATGGACAACAACACCCACCTGTACACTAATGTAAACAACAGCTACTTGTACACAAATGGACAACAACCCCTGCTTGTACACTAATGGAAAACAACAGCTACTTGTACACTAATGGACAACAACAGCTACCTGTAACCTAATTGACATCAACATCTACCTGTACACTAATGAACAACAAAAGCTACCTGTACACTAATGGACAGCAACACCTGCTTGCAAACTAATGGACAACAACATCCACCTGTACACTAATGGACAACAACAGCTACTTGTACACTAATGGACATAAACCCCTACTTGTACACTAATGAACCACAACAGCTACCCGTACACTAATGGACAACAACAGCTACCTGTACACTAATGAACAAAAACAGCTATCTGTACAGTAATGGGCTACAACAGCTACCTGTATACTAATTGATAACAGCAGCTACCTGAACACCAATGGACAACAACAGCTACCTGTACAGCAATTGTCAACAACAGCTACCTGTTCACTAATGAACAACAACAGCTACCTGTACAGTAATGGACAACCACAGCTACCTGTGCACTAATGAACAACATCAGCTACCTGTACACTAATGGACAACAACAGCTACCTGTACAGTAATTGACAACAACAGCTACCTGTACGCTAATGAACAACAACAGCTACCTGTACACTAATGGACAGCAACACCTGCTTGCAAACTAATGGACAACAACACCCACCTGTACACTAATGGACAACAACAGCTACCTGTACACTAATGGACATAAACCCCTACTTGTACACCAAGAACCACAACAGTTACCCATACACTAATGGACAACAACAGCTACCTGTACACAAATTGAAAATAACAGCTACCTGTACACTAATGGACAACAACAGCTACTTGTTCACTGATGGAAAACAACAGCTACCTGTACACTAATGGACAACAACAGCTACCTGTACACTAATTGTCAAAAACAGCTACCTGTACACTAATGGATAACAACAGCTACTTGTACACTAAAGGACAACAACAGCTACCTGTACACTAATGGACAACAACAGCTACTTGTACCATAACGGACAAGAACAGCTACCTGTACACTAATTGTCAACAGCAGCTACCCGTACACTCATGGACGACAATAGCCACCTATACACTAATGGACAACAGCAGCTACCTATACACTATTGAACGACAACAGCTACCTGTACACTGATGAAAAACAACAGTCTACCTGTACACTAATTGACAACAACAGCTCCCTCTACACTAATTGACAACAACAGCTACCAGTACACTAACGGGGAACAACAGCTACCGGTACATTAATTGACTTTTATAAACTACCTGTACAATAATGGATAACAACAGCTACCTATACACTAATGTACAACAACAGCTACCTGTACACTAATTGTCAACAACAGCTACCTATACACTAATGGACGACGACAGCTACCTGTACACTAATGGAGAACAACAGCTACCTGTACAGTTATTGACAACAACAGCTACATGTACACTAATTGTTAACAGCAGCTACCTGTTCACTAATAGACAACAGCAGCTACCTGTACACTAATGGACAACAACAGCTACGTTTACACTGATGGAGAGAAACAGCTACCTTTACACTTATTGACAACAGCAGCTACCTCTACACTAATGGACAACAACAGCTACCTGTACACTAATGGACAGCAACCGCTACCTTTACACTTATTGACAACAACAGCCACCTGTACACTAATGGACAACAACACAAATTTATAAACTAATGGACAACAACTAACACCTGTACACTGATGGACAACAGCAGCTACCTGTACACTAATGGACAACAACAGCTACCCGTACACGTTCTGACAGCAACAGCTACCTGTACACTAATGAACAACACCAGCTACCTGTACAGTAATGGACAACAACAGCTACCTGTACACTGATGGACAACAGCAGCTACCTGTAAACTAATGAAGAACAACAGCTACATGTAGACCAATTGTAAACAACAGCTACCTGTACACTAATGAACAACAACAGCAACCTATTCACTAATTGACAACAACAGCTACATCTACAATAATGGACAACAACAACTATCTGTACACTAATTGATAACAACAGCTACCTGTACAATAATGAACAACAACACCTACTTGTACAATAATGGACAACAACAGTTACCTGTACACTAATGGACAACAACAGCTACCAGTACTATGATGGACAACATCAGCTACCTGTACACTAATGGACAACAACATCCACTTGCACACTAATGGACAATAACACCCATCTGTTTACTAATGGACAACAACAGCAACCTGTACACTAATTGACAACAAAAGCTACCTGAAAACTAATGCACAACAATAGCTACCTGAACACTAATGGACAACAACACCTACTTCTACATCAATGGAAAACAACAGCTACCTGTACATTAATGAACAACAACAGCTACCTGTACACTAATAGACAACAACAGCCACCTGTACACTAATGAACAACAACAGCAACCTATACAGTAATTGACAACAACAGCTACATCTACACTAATTGACAACAATAGCTTCGTCTACACTAATTTACAACATCAGCTACCTGAACACTAATGGACAACAACAGCTACCTGTACACTGATGTACAACAACAGCTACCTGTACTGTTATGGACAACAACAGCTACCTGTACACTAAAGGACATCAACAGCTACCAGTACACTAATGGACAACAACAGCTATATGTACACTAATTGACAACAAAGCTACCTGTAAACTAATGGACAACAACAGCTACTTATACACTAATGGATA
>SDVV010021745.1:0-13074 GCA_016164225.1 Gammarus roeselii
CAAGGTACTACGTTGTTATAAAAGAACGATATCGTATGCAGGATCAGTAAAATGATATATTCACGAAATGTACCAAACAGCTCAGACATGAAACAAATATCCGATAAAAATCATCCACGACAGGGCAATCCTACAGTAAACAACAACAAACATCTTTTAGATATCTACACTGACAGGAAGTTCATACATACATAATAAAAATTAGCTTCAGAATAGAATCAATTATCCTATTGAAATTCAATACACAACAACTTAAAATTATCCACGACAGGGTAATCCTACACTAAAGAACAACAGACATCTTTGAGAGTGAGCTACACTGACCGGAAGCTTGCACATACATACAAAATATAATAGCTTCAGATCAGAATAAATAATCCTATAAAAACCATCCCCGACAGGGGATTTTCCTACAATAAACATGTACCAAAAAAATTAATGATGAAATACATACACGATAGGGAAATCCTACATAATAAAAACACTGTAATTCACTCACCTTGGGAAAATGGAGACTGTTGTTATTTTGTATCACGACTTTTGCTATATGATTCATGTTCTTCACGTGAAGGCTGCAAGGTCACTGATATCGGAAAGCTGATTGCCCGGCCCTTAAATATACTCCCTTGGCCGGAAAGATGTGACGTCATGAGCAGGTCACAGCTGCTTTGATGTGTCTCTCTGGATCCCATAAAAAAAAGGAATGACCTACCTTTAAATCCTTGGGTGGGGGGCGTGAGATCACGTCTTCAGATTTTAGTCTGTAAATGAACCTAATACGTTGATGTGAATATTCGTAATATATTGATGTAAATGTTCCTAAGATGTTGATGTAAATGTTCCTAAGATGTTGATGTAAATAATCCTAATATGATGTAAATAGGTTGATGTAAATGTTCCTAAAATGTAAATGTTCCTAAGATGTTGACGTAAATGTTCCTAAGATGTTGACGTAAATGTTCCTAAGATGTTGACGTAAATGATCCTAATATGATCAATATAGGTTGATGTAAATGTTCCTAATATGTAAATGTTCCTAAGATGTTGATGTAAATGCTCCTAAGATGTTGATGTAAGTGTTCCTAAGATGTTGATGTAAATGCTCCTAAGATGTTGTTGTAAATGCTCCTAAGATGTTGATGTAAATGCTCCTAAGATGTTGATGTAAATGTTCCTGAGATGTTGATGTAAATGCTCCTAAGATTTTGATGCAAATGCTCCTAAGATGTTGATGTAAATGTTCCTAAGATGTTGATGTGAATGCTCCTAAGATGTTGATGTATATGTAAATATTCCTAAGAGGTTGATGTGAATATTCCTAAGATGATGAAAATAGGTGGTTGTAACTATGTAATAAATTTAAACTTGAATGTATACGTTTCATTATCTAGATCGTGTGTACAAAAATACGAAGTCAGCCTACAAAAGAAGTTATGTAACGGAAAATCTAATGATAATCAGTAAGCTTAAGATTTTCTTGAGAAGAAAAAAATATTGTTGACTATTTACATATCGGAGAAAAAGTATTAACATACATTGATGGAAACATGAATTATAATTCATCAGTTCCTGTTTGGATATTTTCAAGCAGTTGGATTGAAAAAACGTGAACGTATATATGCACTGCGTTCTATTTCTATCATAACTAACGGTGACAGGTCCACTCTAAGCTAAAATGATCTTTATTCATCAGTTCCAAACAGAAAGCGGACTAATTCTCGAACAGAATATATACGGCGAGGGATTAATGATTCCTAAATTGATGAGTAGAGATACAATCTAGCAATTTGAGGGCACTCTTGAGTGGAGGGGGTCTCGAGTTAACATCTGAGTCTGACAGTGATGGATAGAGGTCTACCGCTACGCTTGCGAGGCAGTGGTACCGTTTCAATTGACTGCTACTATGCGACTGTTGTGTATGCTGTATCAGTTTCATACTGTAGATATACTGTAACATCCACCAGTGTTACTTTAGATTTACTGCGACTGTAAAAATATACACATACATACAATGAGGAAAAAAAGGTTTGATTTAATCCACTATTATTTATTGAGGACAATGTTCCTAATATGTTGATGTAAATGTTTCTATGTAACCGTGTAATAGAGAACATAATTATTAACTTGAAATTATATGTTACATTGTTCACAGTCATACAGATTGAAAATACGTGAACGTGCAACGCCTTCTATTTGTATCATAAATAACGATGTGTACTGACGTAACTCTGAAAATATATACATGCATACAATGGGAAAAAGAAACCTCTGGATTTGATCCACTATCAAAGCTCCTGCCGTATAGTAACAAAGAACCTACATAATACTGCATTTCACTAAGACATACCAGGTCAACATACCTAACATTTCTAAAGATCGAGCAATGAAAACAAGTTGGAATCCTATTACAACGATGTCTACATCAATAAATGATACTCTTTAAATGCAGGGCCTCAAAGTTGCTAGCTTTGAGCCACAGCTTATCTAGAGTGGGACATGCTTTCTGCTTCTCTGTGAACCGAGACGGTGTCATCTGTATGGTAAGGAATACTTGTAGTTTTAAGGGGTGGGGCGTCGAACGTTTTGCCTGCGACCTAATCACTACCAACGCTGACTTGAAATTGAGTTTGGCAGTGTGTTTGATAGATCCAGGGGATCGATAACTCCGGGAACATTTCCCACCTTCACGCTACAGCCCTTGATAGGGGCAATTACTGCATTTACCCAGCCATCAATGAAACTGCTCCTCAAATAACATTTCGAAGTAGGGAAACTATTCTTTCTACCTAAGAAGTCAGATACATTTGCGAGGTCTAAATGTTGCAGGATGTCTGATGCTACAATAACACATGAGCAGCCTGTCACGAATAGTTGTAGATAAATTTGCTCCGTTAATAATACCATGAGACATGTACTTCGAACTGATTTTCTGATCGATACGCACAGATATTATGGTTATCTCCAGCTGAGTGTCAAACCATATATGGACAATTGGATTTGTAATGCCCCAATACACCGCAATCTTTCATTTAACTGCGCGGACATTTTTAGAGGAGTAGGTCTCTGATGGAATGTTTGCGGGTGGGGAGGTCGGAACGTTACACCTCGATGCCCGGCTTCTACTGTCACCATCTTACGACAAAATAGAGTTTGTTCGGCGAAGAGATTTGCTAAGACTACCACTTCTAGCACTAGTCCAATTGTCGACATGGTCTACAGCCTCCTGCAAAGAGAGATTTCCCTTTTCTTTCAGGAACGTCCGTAATTCAGGTAAAATGATGGAGAGTAAATAATCAAAAATCAGGAATTCCCTCAAACCATTAGAATCATTCGAAAAATTTGTTGATTTGATCCAATAATTTAACTTTATTTTCAGAGACACAACAAATTGATGATAAGTGTCCTTGGGATCAATTTTTGCTGATCGAAAATCCTGACGATAATTATCGCAAGTCTCATTAGGCCCCTTCAGAAGAGTTTCCTTTAGTAAGTCGTAATCGGCAGTTATATCGGACGATACGGAGGCGTAAATGTCAGCAGCCATACCGATAGACCGTTACCTAACCGGATTGCAAAAGAATCTCTTTCGAGCTCCAATAGCGCAGCAATTCTCTCAAATCTGACGAAGTAGGACGCTATATCCTCTCCCTCACAGAACACTGGAAGTCTTATTTTTTCCACCCCCACAAGTGAGTTAGCAACACGCTAGGTAGGCAAGGGCACATTGATGCGTGACATCTCTTCAGCGTGTTGAAATGGCATACGCTTCTCTTCGATTGACTGCTCCCCGACCCCTTTTTCTTCTTCACGCTCTCGAGCACTCTCTTCTCGAGCAATGTTCTGTTGCTCTTTAACGAAGTCAGCGACACCTCTGCGCGAGAGTCCAAGGCTCTCAGCCTGTGTTTTTAAATCATTAAAACTATCCATACTGAGTGATTAGATTATAACCCTAGAATCAATATAAATTACCTCTAATCTTAACAAAACTCCACCCTGCTGGGTGTGGTACCTAGTGTCTAATGATCAGTTACTGCGCTTAATTCACATCAGATCATGCAGTCTGCTACGGGACATCGACGCAACTGAACGGGGCTTGAATCGTGTATCGCTCAGAAAATAATGGATTTCCTGGACCGGGCACAGCAATGACAAGCTAAACTGACACCATCACAAAGTGATGATACAAAAAACAAAACAATGAACATTGAGTGATTATCATCTAACCGGTCAATTAACAGCAGCTCACTCCTTGCCATCGAAACACCACTACTTCTAAACAGCGGGACAGACAAAATAAACAAAAAAATAATAACATCATTTGAATCCACTTTGATAAATAGTCCACGCCCTACCACCATAACACACCCACCATCAAATGAGCTTGGTCAAAATATAGTGCATTCAACTATACATCTGCGTCAAAGTTAGAGGGGTCCTGGCATGGTCGCTATTATGATGGGTTAACCAGAGATAGCAGGTTTACCATGAATTAACAGGTTCTTATAAAATGGACTCCACTACTAGCCTAAAGTTCAAGCTCTGCTAAGACCAAGTTTGCTCATTAACGGTGGGTATGAAACAAATACTCAGTTATAGTAATGTATACTAAATAATTTAAACAATACCATACTTCTAATACAAATGAGAGGTCAAAGGAGTAAATGACAGTTCGGCGCATTAATAAACGAGGCAGACTTCAAGAGTGGCGAAGAAGTACCGATGTCCTGAACTCAACTTCGCATTGTGACTACTGCTCGGTGTCTGGAACTCGTGGATTACAATCGATTAGGCGCTGGGGATCAGTTAGGGCTCCTCGGGCTAAAGAGCTCCTCAGATTAATCTCCCTCAAGTCGCGTAAGGACAGACGTAAAAATCATCGGCGAAGTTTCCCTTAAAGAGACAAACTCCACATCGTATCGGAAAGTTTCCCTGAAAAAGGGCAAAGCGCTTTTTCTCAGCAGTTTACCTATAGGTTGAATAGGTGGTCTAGGCAGTTTACTGGGCGGCCTTTTGAGCGTAACAGGTCCCACTGTAGAGAGAAAGAAGAGCAAGCCTGATCAGAGATGACACGCAAAAAAAAAAGTTACATTTGAACGGTACACTTTCGAGGACTGAACCGATAAGTTTTACTCCGGAGATATTTATATAATAACGCATCCACTATCTCAACCTTTATAAAGCTGCACATATCTCCCACAGGCAACATATAGATGCCGATATGCGGTGCGTGCGTGCAGAGGATGAGCGAGGTCTCTATTGCGCACCGCTAATAATCGAGCATCACGCAACGCAGAGTAAAATTGTATTTGCTATTGTTGCGCACCGTTCAAACTTTACCCATAAAGTTATCGGATACCACATAAATATTTAACTTCAGAGGCAGCCCTTTGCAATTTAGATGTGTCCTCCAGTCCTACGTGGGGAATAAACATCCATATGTAATTACATGACCTAACAAAGCTATCTCGATGCATGGATGACATAATACAAACGCGAAAACAAAAACAAGGTGACTATCAGGTGAGCCTATAGTACATTATTGCTAGTCATCAGCCGGGCTACTCTCATTGAGATGTGTTATTTCGATTTTTTATGCATGAACCCACCACACCAAAAAATAAATTGTTTGAATCTCAATCAGTCATTTACGAATGAGGTACATTTTTCTTCATTAAATCCTTTACTACAATACTCTGTCATTCTGCGCTTGTCTGAATATACACTGAGGGAAATAGTTACAAATACCTGCATTTCATTCTGCTATTCCAGAAACTCCTATCCTACAATTAAAGACCATATCCTACTGTATTCCCTAAAACATATTCAACCATTTTGGACTTATGTTAACGATTTTTTATTTTAACGAGCTCCGGTTCCTCATGCTGTATGATTTCAGCACGTACACTGTTAGACATTTCACGTCAATATACGAGAAGTCACCGGCAATTGACGTTGCCGTGAACACCTTTCTAGGTACGTGTTCTTTGTTACCATGTGTTACCTGCACCTGTAATCGGAATATTCAACAAAATCTCGATTTGTGAACGTAATATCGGGTAGAAAATATCCGAGAAGGATTCGGTTGTGAGGCACTCACTGCAGAGGTATTCAGTTGAGTGATATTCAGTTGACAGGCATTCAGTTGAGAAGAGACATTCGAATGAAATGCATTCAGTTGGGAGGCATTCATTTGAGAAGCATCCATTTGACAGGCATTCATTTGATAAGCATTTATTGAGAGGCAATAATTGAGAGGCATTCATTGAGGGCACTGATCGTGTTTATGTTGCTCCAAGTCCTAACTCATTCGTTGTGACATCATTTCAGGTGAAACACAAATTATTTTTTGCTCCAATGAATAACTAATCGTTTGAGATCCTTATAATATTTTCTTATTCATGTTTACGTATTGAGTCATAGTTGTCATTTTCTGTTGAGTCAGAACTAGGATAAATGAATTGGAACATTACTCTAACGGTTAATCTTTATTCATTGAAGAGCATAATCAGTTGCGTTTTTAATATAAATTATATGCGAGGAAGCAGTCTTTGGCAGTACTCAGTGGCTGCTGATAGTTCACGGTAAATGTTTTGGTAAAATTAGTGTTCTATGGCTACGATGATCAACTCACTAATTTTCACATCATTTGTGAAACAAATTGTGTTGCTTAGGATTACATTAAGTGAATGAATTTATGTTTATTGACTTGCAAAGTCGCATCTCTCATACTCTGAAAACGAGTTATGAAATTTAGTATATCAAACATTTGATCAAATAATAAATAATAGTATTGCACGGTTCCAGATGACTGTATTGAGAGCAGGCCATGGAATATTTCAATAAATATAAAGGGCTTCTTCAATGCATTAACCCGACACAATCTGGAAATAATATCTGTCCTACGTTATTGCTGAACAATGTTTTACGCAATACAATGCCATATTGGATATTGAGAGAAATTAAATGAAATTATCTCTGCATTCCAGTAACGGATACCGTAGCACTAAAATTGATTTGGAACACATTTTTTTCTGGTAGTCCTCTCTTTCTACTTCCGCTATTTCCGTTCCGTATTCTCAGTCCACTCAGTGTTGCCAGGCGAGCGTCCATTAAGCGGAGCTACAGCAACGGCATCTCTTCCGTGTATCTCAGCACAGAACACATATTGATAATAAATAAAAATCTTGCAGTTATGTAAAAGATGCAAAACCAGCACCTTGCATAACGTCTCCGAGTAAACTATACTTGATAATGATTTCAGATGTTAATAACAATTTGTTTCCGAACCTTTGACCTAACATGCTGGAATACAAATCCGTTTCTCGAAATAAAATTGAAATGAATCGTGTTCAGTTCTAGAATTACCAAAATCATATGTATAAAAAGATTATTTTGTAATGATAGATTCTTATTAGTCTACACCTCATACCACATTCCCAATGAAACATTAGAAAAAAATTGAGAATGTTGAATGTTGAATATTATTCTTCATAAGCTCGGGCCTAATACACCAGAAATTACAAATCATATTCTCCATTCAGCTAAGCGGTGCAGCTCTATTTGATATTCTTGAGCTTCAAAAGCCATACTCCTGACTCAGCAGCGGATGGCGAAAGTTCATCCCATTTAGGCGTTGGTAATAGTCATCGTGAATCACGCGATAACTCCCATCACCTGCGACGTTCTGTCGTTAAGCTTTATTACGCTAATTGCTCGACGATCTCCTCGACGATCGGGTCTCCTTGCGGCCATTGGTGTACGCAATCAAAATTAATTTGTCAGCGAATGTGAGCAAGGAGAATGTCCCACCGTCCGTCCACCTTTTTCATTTTGAAGGAAAAATATTAAAAAATTGACCTCCACCTGATAGCCTGAGATTAAAATTTCTGGGCGGCTTCTGTAAATTACAAATAATTTGCACTTGCGGCGATGTAGTGATTAGAGTTGTGTGCTACTCAGGAAAACTCACTTAACATTTTCCGAATTCCGTAAGCGTGCTGCAGTCGATAGTGAAAATTTACTCAGCGAAAAGAAAGTAGTAAATATTCAAATCACAAACAAATCTCACATCAATAATACCCTGAGCAAAAGAATTTTCTTTGGGTTAATGTGCTGACCAGACATACCCACTGATCACTGCCCAGCCTCCTGCGTAAAGGAGTCACTATTTTCTCATAAAGATGTTCGGCTATCTTCCGGTTCACGGCAACGCTCACTCAATGCGCTATGCAGATATGTGGGGCAGGTGTCGTTCGAGGAAATAATAAAGTTTAAAACATTGATTTATTCGTGTTATGCGTATGATGAGACATTTATACAAATGAGGAGCGATATTTTATCAGGTACACGAATGAAGAGTGGTGGTGGTGGTGGTATGGGTGGGGGGGTGCTGTGGATTGCCTCGGAACTCGCATTTTCTGCTACAGAGTGACGCAAAAACTAAATTACTCTTACAAATGTCTCAATGGACAAAGGTTCTTAAAGAATTAATTCTATTTGGAAGATTATTGCAGGTGATTTTTGCGGGTTACATTTCTTTTTTTCCCGAGTCAGTAAATTTAATGTTTAAGTATTTTAACAGTTTGAGTCGTTACAAAATAATTTTATATGGACGTTTACGTTTGTTGTATGTCATACAAAAAACATCATCAAAATCAGATGCTGTGATAGTAATGAATTCGCGTTTGTTCACATACTGATTATTACCCCACGATTTTGTGTCTTCATTTTCATGTCAAGTGGGAACATTTACAGTGCAAAATGTGCTAATAAATAATAATAAAATTAATATTGAAACTAGTAAGCTAAGTGAGTAATAAACCGCACCTGTGAAAAAGAGCACGAAAATTTCCCCAGACGACGTCTGATGTACCTCCTACTCTGTCGGACTGCTCGGTCTGCTCTACCAGGATGAGCAAGTACGTCTTCAGGAACCTCGAGCAGGACAAGGAGCGCCTCGTTTGCCGCTTCTGCGAGCTGGATGACAGGCTCGACCAGGCCCTGGAAACCTCACAGGGCCTGCGGAGGAGAGACGACGACGACGGTGGAGAAGGCGATATCCTTTCGGCGAGAGGGCGGGATCCTTCTGTTGTGGAGAAGGCTAGTAAGGGCGTGGCGGAACAGACGCGGAAACGAGTTAAAGTTAATGAGTTGGTAGACCATGCTTTACAGCTGGGTGAAGAGGCATCCCGGGAGATGATTGACCGGGGGACCCAGCTCGATCACGGAGGACCTGGTGGTTTCACCCTGTCTTCCTACCGTGACGTCCTGGGTAAGAGTCTGCAACGGCAGCCTGCAGCCACCCCTAAACCCATGTTAGGGGCTACCGGTGTTGGATGTGAGCTCGCAACTCGCTTCCACCTCTAAACCCAATCTCGGGGTACCTTTTTTCCGTCAGGCTAAGAGGTCATCGGCTGCCCGGAAACTGAAAACCGATACTAAGCAGATACCTCGGACCAGGACATCCGCGGATCGAAAACGCACCCAACCTCGACGGGGCGGCGTAGATTCAGATGGATATCAGCAAGTCCAGAACCGGTTCACCTTTGTGAGCCGGCCCGCGTTTGTGATGCCAAAGCAAGACAACTTTGAGAGGTTCACCGACCTGGACGGTGAAATTGACACACTTGTCCTAGGTGACTCTATCGTCCAACGACAGGCGGTTGAATTTGCTCATAGGTGTAAAGCAAAGAGGTGGGATATTTGCCAACCCGGTGTCACGAATGAAGAGATCAGATGTGCCCTTGCGGAGGTTGAAGTTACCAGCCGGGAGACACTCATAATCTACCATGTAGGCACCTATGATCTTAGAAGGACAAAGTCAGAAGATCTGCAAGTCAAGTATAGGCAGCTGATTTCTAACATTAAGGCAAAAACGGATCGAGTGGCCATCACATCCATCTTACCGCAAATGAATAATGATGAGTTGTATAGTAAGTTAACTTTTACAAATCGAGTGTTCGAGACTATTTGCAAGTCCAATGAAGTATCTTTCATCCACTTGTTTGATGACTTTCAGGAGAGGCCCAGATTTGTTCCTAATACGCGGTCTACACCTGAATGATGTAGGGAATGCCATACCTGGCAGACTGCTCCATCTAAGCGCTATGAGATACTACGCCCAAAAATTAAGGGTCCAGCGTGCATTAAACGGTCCAATTTTGGCAGCAAAGAACCCTATCTAGAGGGCCCCGTGCCCACAACCGATTTTCGGACGTGAGTGACGACCGGTCAGTCCCTTTAAGAGGAAGAATGAGCCGCTAGGTCGAGACCCCCCCCCCCCCAATGATGAAGAAGTCGAAGACCGAGACACGCACCGTCTTAATCGTCGCGATCAACTGTAACGTGCAGTCCTATGCCCCTAAGTTCGACGAATTTAGGAGACTGGCGAACTTGTACTCGTTTGATGTCATTGGCATAAACGAAACAACTTGACAGCAGAGATAATGCTACCAGGCTACAAAATATTTAGCGTGGACAAACCCACCCCAAGTAAACGAGAGGGCAGGTCCGAGCTGCACATAAATGAGATACTGCATCCATTTCTTAGAGCAACGCTCGCCACAGTTTCTTGCGAAATAGTCAACGCAGAAATCAAAGTGGCCCATGCGACATTGAAGCTGGCATTTGTGTACCGCAACAGTCACACCCTAGCGGAACAAGATGCCCAGCTCCACAAGAAGCTGGAAGAAAAAGTCTCCCTTATATTGACTGGGTGAGCCTAACTCCACAGGCCCCAGGCAATGAACTAACTGAGTTTATCCCGATAGTGGCATGATCCAGTATGTTCGTGAAACAACCCGTTGGAACAACATAATGGACCTAGTCATGTCAACTGAGTAGCATTTGGTCTGCAACATCCTAGTTGACAACAAATTGGGAGGTGCTGACCACAACACGGTGGAATTCACCTCCAAAGTCCCCCGTCCAGCCCCCAAGGGAGCTATACGCCACCCCAATTTTGCGCGATCAGACTTACAGGGGATGAGAGAACAACTGAGTGGGTTTATCTTAATCGAACAACTTGGAGGAGGTACGGTGGACGATTGCTGCCGCACCCTCAATGAGAGAGTACGCGAGGACAGCACCCGACGTATACTCTAGAGGACAACTGATTCCGCTCAAAGGATCAGGCGCCCTCGGTGGAAAGTAGACAGTTGCAAGAGCCTTAAATCGTTCTACACGTCCCTCGTCCGACTACTTCGAGCATACAGTCCAATTCTGTTCTCCACACATGAGGGGGACAAAGCCAAACTGGAACGAATCCAGCATCGTGCTTCTAAGCTTATCTCCACAGCTACGAGGATAGGCTGTAAGAGCTTGGCCTCATCACCCTCAAGCAACGAAGGCTGAGGGACCAGCACATTGAAACCTTAAAATGCTCTAACGGATTCAACAACGTGATCCCTGTCGGCCTCTTTGACAGGGACCACAACATTCGTACCCGAAAAAACGGGCGAAAGTTATGGAAAAACGTTTCGCTACGACTATAGCGCAACACTTTTTCCGGATCGCGATCTCGCGGATTTTGAACAACTTACCAGCTGCGGTAGTTGGCTCTGAATCAGTGAATGCGTTCAAAAAGGCGCTTGACAAGCATTGGGCTACGGTAATCGTTTAAGGTGAGAACGAAACGACCTTCCCAGGAGTTGTCGAGACTATAATTATAGGGAAACAATGACGGAGAATGACCCGGCTCTCTTCACAATTCAAGCTATTACTGCTAATAAATCCATTATTAGTAACAATAATTGCCTTGTCACTGGTAGTATTAGTTGTTAATTATTACTCAGAATTTCATTATCAGTAACAATGTAATGATTGCTATTGCTGACCAACTCAAGCAACTGAAAAACTCCATACCGGAAAAGAACGCTTTCTACCATTTGCATTGCAAGTACAGGCAGACTGATAATACTGTTTTGCAAGTACAGACAGACTGATAACTTCTCGGTAAGGATCATTCCTACAGGAATTTACCGAGTGAGAGGTATTACGGCGACTCACATCAACCCCTAAACTCAAGCCAGGGCCACCGGTACTGGGTGTGAGTCAGTAACGGTACTCGAATCACCCATCCCGCAATGTTCGAAATCACTGTTCAAGTACGCTGTTGTAATAGCTTTCTACTCTTGTTTTAGCCTGCCATATGAGAAACGGACGTCTTCTGTAGAATATTACTATAGGTCTGTGATTTTCCAATAGCAATATTTCCCCATATTTGTTACAAGGTTTCTATTGTGGATCAGTTTTACCCGTCAGGTAAGGTTACAGATATCTACCTCACCAAACCATTTAAATGACGGATTAGTTTGTTGACTTTATTATACAAAACTTTTTGCTATCATTAGCGGTTAAAATAATATATTTCTTACATCACATTTATAGTAGCTGTATCAGCCTCACAAAAATTTATCTCACTTTCACCTATGTTATTCGCACACAGCCTAACCTTATCTATCTAAACCAAGATTCATGTATTTATATTCCATTTTTATGCTTATGTAAGGTATTTAGGCTTTATACATGTCAAATATTGCCAGTGAGCTCTACATTTTGATCTATCATTATCAGTTTGAATACACTCTTCCAATTTTGATTGCGCAAATATCGCTCATTTTCATTTGAAAATTATGTCATTTGTTTGTTTGATTGTTATAGGGAATTCATATTACTTTTGTAGTTTCTCTTTGACACAAATCCACATCACTTATGTTATTCGCACCCAACCCTCTTGGGAGCCCAGCGTTCGCGCTAAAATTATTCCCGCACACGCGCACTATCGCCACTTCACTTCACCTCACTGTCATGGCCGGACACTGTCATAACCGCTAAAAATCTTCCATCCCACGTGATTTCTACCTAACGATGATTCAGTCCACACGCATTTTCCACCACTTCAAAATCTGCCACTGTCATATCTGCCACTGTCATTACAGCGAAACAGGCGTACCAACCTAACAGTTATCCCTTTAAGGAAACTTCAATAAAAAAACGCTAAAAAACGGCATTACGTACCCTACAAAAATACGTATATTTGCCCCGCGGGTTAGAAATACGTACCTTTGCCCCGCG
>SDVV010021746.1:0-13073 GCA_016164225.1 Gammarus roeselii
CCAAGTGGACCACCCCAAATCCACCTGGTCTCCCAAGTCCCCCGGGTTCCCGAAACCCCGGGTCCTCGAGTCCCGCGGATCCCACGAGTACCTCCTCTCCCTGGGTCACCTCCTCTCAACCAACCTCGATACATATAATAATGATAAAATTCAAAATTTATCACCATGAAAAAAGGGCAGAGAAAAATAATAGAGCCCAAGCAAGAAGAAATGATAAAATACTAAAATAAAGTGTTAATGATCTATAAAATGAATAAGCATCCATCCACCCCAACTCTGCTGCTACAAGACTGCCCTGTCCTTGCCGGGACTAAAACTTGCAACATGCAGCAACAGAGGCTGGCACTGAAGTTCTAATACGCTAACCACTCAGCCATGGCAGCCAATTGAATTGAGATTCTCAATAATAGCTATAAAATCAAGCTTTGTCTACCACAGATAATTTCAGAACTGAATAGTAGACAAGATTTTCTTTGCCCCTAAACTTTCAGTAGCTATTTGATAATTGTTAAGCTACAGCAACACCTCAAAGTTATTATAACTAGCTAAATAGTTAGTTATAACTTCAAACGGTGTGGGAGTTTGGATTTTTAGAAATGGTGGATACCTGAATGTCCAAACTTGTCATGGTAACATGACTGCAGGAGTGCCATGTTTTTCCTAAATGCCCAACAGACAGACACTTTAGTCATATTTTGTAGTAGCTACTTCACAGATGCCACATCACTCACTATAAGCACATCGTTGCTGATTTGATGTATGATCAATATCTGGTTTTTGACTAGCCTGATGATGTTAAACATGAATGCAATAATGTATGAAATATTTGTTTTCATCATTTGGTAGGAGGTTGCGATTAAATGAGTTGCTGAATGGTTAGCTGCCTCATGCACATGTTTCAAAAACATTCCACTCCATCATTTTGCCATGCTTCCATAATTCTGGTGTGCTATGAGGCCAGCAAGGTGAGATACAAAGGCAAAATACTTTTTGGGAAACAGGGTCAGAATACCATCGGATTGATATATGACACCATTCAGTTCTAAAAAAATGTTCTACACTCGTGCAGAAAAAACAATGAATGGAAGCAGCTTAGGAGGGCGAGAAGGAATGCCAAGTTAGAGAGGCAACGCATTCAGCATCCCATCAGCAGGTCTGAATGTTATGGAGTAGTTTAGTTGCTTCCATTTTCCACCGGAGTCCCAAGGCAAAGTTAATGCTGACTCCCGCCTAAGGCGGTTGAAGAGTAGCAAAGTAGATGCAGCGTAGATTAAAAGTAGGTTCAACTCAGATTCGGAGTAGTTTCAACGTAGACACAGTAGGTTCACCACATTTACTGAGTAGGTCTATCAAAGTAATATAAATTAAATTTGACATGGGTACAAGATAAATTTGACGCGGCTAAAAAGACAATTTGACAAATACTAATTAAATTTAACGTATTTACAGAGTAAATCCAACCCGGGTGCAGAGTATACTAAACACGGATACAAAGTGAATTTAACATAACATATATGCAGAGCAGATTCATAGCAGACGCAGTCAGTTTTGTGTGGAGGAGTGGTAGCAGTTCCCTCCGTTCTCCGCCGAAGCTCCAACGTGTAGTCACTGAGGGCTCCTCCTCGTGGCACGACGAATCCGTTGATTCTGCACAGCTTCGTGCACGAAGTTAAAGTGAAAATTCTCAATTAGTGAGCAGGGAGGACAGCAAGTACAGGATCAGGGATGATTCAGACCTCGCTACCCCTACACTACCTCATAGAGGCCCGTGTGTTTTCCGAAAGCAATCAGTTCTTTCCGGAGTTTCGTTTCCGTGAGCAAGCGTTGCAGGTTGCACGGGGGGCTCAAAATGGCTCGTCGGGCTGCTGCGAGTGCATCACAATCTACTAGTAAGTGTTGCACGCTGATTGCCACTTGGTGGCAAAGGGGCTTGGTGGTGCGTCCGGTCCCATGTCAACGTCCATTAGGTGGTTGTGAGTTATCCACGTGTGTCCCGTGCATAGACAATTGATGAACCCTTGGTCTCTCCTATTAGAAAATCTGGTGTCCCATTCTCCCACGGATGGTTTAACAGCAAGCATCTTTTGTCCACTTTAATGCCAAGAGTCGTTCCATCGTGATGTTATACGCGAGTTGATGACTGGGAACCAGTCTCGGTAATGTATAGAGATGAATTGTTCTTGCTGGGTAGACACCCGTTTAGCGAGAGAATCCGCGCGATCGTTTCCTCTTATTCCCGCTTGTCCATGGATTCAGCAGAACTCGACCGCCAGGCCCGCCTCGGACGTCGTCAACAGGTCGTGTTGCATTTTTCTAAGGGCAGGGTGATCAAAGGGCAGAGTCTTTAGCCGAGTGAAAACACTCAGACTATCTGAAAATATAACACTTTTGGGATGGCGGTCGCTTTATGTAATGAAGATGCCCAGTTCGAGTGCGTGTAGCTCTGCAGAGATTATAGAGGCCTCTTGAGGTAGGGTGGCCGAAAGCGAAGTCCCTTCGCTTATAGCGGCGGCTCCCACTCCGTCCGGTGTTTTAGAGTCGTCAGTGTATACATGGCGATGCTCAGAGTACTGTTCATCGAGTAGTCGAGAGAATTCTCGGCGGTACGTGTTGGTTGGGGTTGTTGATTTGGGGTACGTCTGCAGATCTAGGTTGACCAGTGGTGGGCTGATCTTCCATGTTGATGTGTTGATTTGAAGAATTCGATAGGAGAATGAAGGCTTGATTGCTTTGCGTCTGATGTTCAGTGAGGTCAGTAAGTTATCCACGCGAAGAGAAAAGAGTGGGCATATCTTCTTCTTGGCCGCAAAGAGGCGTTTATCGAGAAAGTTGGTGACGTCACCGAGTGCTGGGCTATTGATGTAGCTCCTTGTCTTTTAATAGTACTGTAGCGAGAATTTGTCTCTCCGGAGCGGAAGACGAAGCTCGTTAGCAAGCACGTTCAGGGATTCAATGGGTGTGGAACGGAACGCACCAGTTGTGATACGCAGGGCGTTATTTACTATGATGGAGAGAGGTTCTAAGGTGGTTTTGGCTGCTGAACCGTAAACAATTGCTCCATAGGCAATGCGCGAGTGTATTAATGTTCTCAATAACGTCATGCCGGTGTCCATATTGACTCCGAATTTCAAGGATGTTACAGAGGGGATAAGTTCGGTTGTTTTATTGCAGCGGGTCTCCAGGGCTGCAATATGATTTCGCCATGTGAGTTAAGGGTCCCACACATGACCGAGGAATTTTATTGATTCCTCGTATACTAGCGGAGTGTTGTTTAGCTTTAGGGCTAGTTTTAGGTGTAAACCGGGCACGAGAGTAAAGTGCGTGCTCTTCGTTTTGGGGGGCGCGAATCTGAATTCGTGTAAGGCGGCCCAGTTTCCGACAAGGTTTTGACATTTTCTGGAGTTCCTGTTGAATTGTTGACAGGTTAGGGTGCCTGTAGCTTATTTGTAAGTCGTCCACGTACAGTGATGAAAGCAATTTGAGAATGTCTGCCATCTGGTCGATTTGGACTATAATAAGAGTGACACTGAGGATGTACCTTGGGGGACGCACATTTCTTGCGGATAGGATGGGGACAAGATGTCGCTGACCTTGACCCGAGAGGTGCGATTTTGCAGGAATTGGAGGGTTTAACGTGGTAAGTGGCCTCTCAGCTCTTTGCGGTGGAGATCCTTCATGATGCCATATTTCCAGGTAGTATCATTTGCTTTTTCCATGTCGAAAAAATTGAAACTACGGGGTCTCTTCGGACAAATGCCTGTCTAATGACTGATTCCAGTCTCACACGGTGGCTCGTCGTAGAGTGGCGCTTGCGGCGGCTACACTGGATGCTGTTCAGGCCTGCGTGCATGTCAAAGTAGTCGACAAGGCGCGTATCAATCATTCTTGCTGAGAACGCTGGTAAGAGCGATGGGGCGGTAGTTATGTGGGTCACCGTGGAATTTCCCGGGTTTGGGTATTGGGATAATTGTTGATTCCTGCCATTGATTGGGAAAAAATGTGTTTGAGTACAGAGTGTTGAACACTTTTAATAAATGCTCACGGGCGCCATCTGAGAGATTTTAGATCATGTTGATGTGTACCCGGTTTGGCCCAGGTGAAGTTTCACGTGTATGGTCTAGATCGCTCTGTAGTTCGTGGAGAGAGAAAGGTTTGTTGTAGGCCTCTTCGTTTCTAGAAGTAAAGTCAAGAGGCTTGCTTTCTCGCAAATTTCTTCTCCCGTTGGAAAGTAGCCGTGTATCTGTCCCTTGCAAAATCTGGCTATACGTCTGAGCTAGTTTATTTGCGATTTCCGCGTGGGAGGAATAAGTTCTGCCCCCATCAGAAAGGATGCTAATAGATTGCTCGTGTTTTTCCTGAATTTGTCGAATTCTTTCCCCCACATGGGAGAAAGGGGTGTTTCGATTAATAGTATCGACTAATTGAGCTCAGCTTTCCCGTTTCTTCTCCACTAGAAGTTAAGTTTTCGATTTACAGCAGATGCCCTTTTCCACCCTACTCGGTTCCTGGGGGACCATGCGCGTCGGTAGACATGGTATAGCTTTTCACGTTCATCTCTTGCTTTTTGCACCTCTCGGCACCACCATGGTTTCGGGAAGAAAGTTGAAGGAGCAAATTGGGGAATGCTTGCCTCGGCTGCGGCTTGAAACTTTTCATATAATTGGGCGACGATTTCGTGTTCAGACATGTTTTCGGGGGAGTTGTCCATATAACTCCACGCGATGTGTGCCGAGTTTTCCCCCCAGCTGGCTTTATGGTAGTTAAATCAAAGTTCTTGGCAACAGGGTTTCTTGGTTCGTTGGTAAGAAGCGATATGATGACCGGCTTATGGTCGCTGTCGTGTGTTGAAGGCAAAACTCCCCAAACGAGTTGGGGTGCCTGAGTGGGGGAGCATATGGATAAATCGATGGCAGTTTCACTTTAGGGGGTGATTCGGGTGGGTTGTCCGTCGTTGAGAAGGAACAGGTTGTGATTGATTATAGCATAAGCCATTTTCACTCCCCTGGGGTCTGTTCTCATGCATCCCCATGTTTCATGGTAACTGTCAAGTCTCCTAAGAGGAGCACTGGTGAGGGCAGTTGGTTTAGCAGTTCAGTCAATAGTGCTTCAGAGAGGTCATGACTTCTTGAGGAGTAGATGGATTCCACTGTTATTGGCCTTAAGACTCATATCTTTACGGCAATAGCTTGGAGTTCTGTCTTCAGGAGAAGGCGGAGGTGAGGTACACTTTCATGGATCATAAATGCCATTCCGCCGTGAGCAGTCACGTTGGTGAGGCCTTCGCGGCGGTGTATGATTTGTTGGGGGATTCTGAGGGTGGCGGTCTCTAGGAGTTGGATCTCCTGGAGGCCATCACCAAAGGTTTATGGGTGGCGATTAATGATAGTGATTCGTCTTTCTTGTTTCCGAGTCCCTGACAGTTCCACTGGAGTATTTTGGTGTTTATTATGAAGCTGTTCGCACTCTGACCTTGAAGATCAAGAGTAGTCGCGTGATTTGCTGGAGCTTCTGTGGTGCGCGCGTTTTTGAGTTTGCCCACGGGTTTCGGGTTGGGAGTGTTTACGGAAGTGTCTGCCTTCGGTGGAAAGTGGTCTGCTGTGGTTACTGCGGTCGCGGCGGCGAGTGCTCTTGTGGGAAGACAAGGGTGTGTGCTCTTTTTGTTTGCTTTGTGAGAGAATGCGCTTTTCTTCTGTGGTAGCCTTTTTTATTTGTGTGGATGGTTGTATGGAGTGAGAGGTATTTGGGCTAGGTAATATGTCTGGTTGTGCGTAGGTCTCGTGTATGAGCTCTTCTATATAAGAGCTGTCAGCCAGACCGTGACTGTTCTCGCTGATAGTGTGTTTGTAAGTCTGGTTTGTTAACGGGGGATCTTGTCCCTCGCAGTGGTTTTCCACAAATGGAGCCACATTTGAGACAGGTGGAGGTAGTTCTGGGTTTTGGTCCTGGCGGGCCGTCATTTGAGTGTTGTTACTGATCATTTTGCTCAGTGGCGCCTGGATATCAGAGGCTTCCTCATCTCTTTGCCTTTTCGTTTTTTTAGTAGTGAGCCTTGCTGTGTGGTCGACTGCGGGAGATGCATCCATCTCGTCGTCCTCCTTGTCTTTGCATAAATCATTTCTAGAACTGCATGTCTCTTGTGAGGGGCCGGTCGTTGGGCTGAGTGAGGAAGCACTGCAGCCAGGTGGGAGTGTTGGGGTCTTGATACGATGATGTGTGGATGTCGTCGGGGGAGCTTGGTTGGCTTGTCGATTTGACTGTTTTGGCCTAATTGAGACGGTTGGGGTTTTCGTCTTTCCAGATTTCGATAGCTTGCTTCCGTGTAACTCTACGTTCGTTTTGTGATTGTTATTTCTTTTTGGTCCATGTGTACTGAGCAGTCGCGGTCATGGAAGCATGAGCAGTGGTAGCACTCAGGGTGGCGTACTGTGCAGTCTTTTCTGTTGTGCTCGCCAACGCATTTCTTGCAACGTTGGGGTGTGTGTGGCTGGCAGTATGCGATGACGTGGCCGTATTCAAGGCTTTTTTTTACACATTGGGGACCATGTTGCTACTGGGTAGGTTTTGGTTCTTCCTTGTTCACCCGGGATTACTATGAATTCCAGTGCGTCGTGTCCCGGGAAGGTAATTTGGTATGCAGTAGAACTTGCGTTACGTGATTTTATCCATGTTGCTTGAGGGACTTTGGTAACTCCGTAGTCTTCAGCTAGACCTTCGGCAAAAGCACCGAGGTCTGTTGTAGGCGTGTAACGGGAGGTGTATATAATTCGTTTGATATCGTTGAAGGACGGGTGTATTTCTACTGTAACCTTGAGTTTGTTCATGTGGGTAATCTTTTTTACAGCGCTACTTTGCTCACGTTCTGTGACGTAGGCCAGATATTTCTTTCCCTGTCGTTTCATTCTTTTGGTTTTCCTCCTAGTTGTTCGGTGAGTGACTTCATTATTATAAATGGATTAGCTGAAAATGCAACTTTGTTTGCACCACTTTCGTTGAATGTTATGAGGAAGTGGGTGAGAAATGGTGCCGATTTTTTCTCCCGGGTAGGAGGGTCGTTTTAGGAAGAGCGCATCGAGACTACAGCCTCTTGTCGCCCAACCCCGTGATCTATCTGGTATTGGAGGATCGCTCTCTCCTTCTCCTCCTCCTCTGGGCAGACTCTGTGTCCGGTGGGGTGTCAGTCTACTTTGCAACAAAAACAGTGCTGCTCTTCGGACTGGCATGACTGGGGATCTTCCCGTTTGTCGTGGTCGTCCTGGGAGTAGTATGAGCATCTTTGCTTACCATTACAGTTCCCTCTTGTGTGTCCGTATTTCTGGCATTTATAACATCGCATTGGACGTCTCTCAAATGATGTAACCTTGTATTTAGTGGCGCAGAAGAGAATGTCTAGATATTTTGGTGGAGTAGGGCAGTTGAATTTTAGTATTAGGGCTGTGGTAGTCTCTCTCCTAGGTGTGATTTTCGGTGCAACCTTTGCTTCGACAACGCAGTCCTTGTATTGAAAGAGTCCAGTGATGTACTCCTTGATTTCCTCCTTCGGGATATCCTCAACGTAGATCAAACCTGAACTTGTAGAGAAAGTTGGGTGTGGCTCTATTTTGCATGGCTTTCCATAGAGTTTGTTTTTGGAGAAAATCGTGTCACGTTGAAGTTTTGCGTTTACTCTGATGGTAAAACATTCGTTGCCGCTGGTGGCGACGCTCAGGACTGGGCGACCAGTGAAAGAGCCTAGCTCTTTTCGCAGAGTGTATGGACAAGTATCCGGTCTGTCGTTGGCGTCTAACGTGATCTTCAGGTGTTCTGGAAAGGTAGGACTATTTTTGAACAAGTCCTGTTCATTCAATGGCGTGTAGTGCTTCCTCCTTGCAGCCCTTGGAGCTCGGTTGGGATTTTGGTGGGGTGAAGAGTTGTCAAAGTTGTCATCAGACGTAGAGGTGGAGGTACTTGTTGTGTAAGTTACGGGTTCTTTAGTTGGTTGGTTTTTTACTAGTTCGTGGATATGGAGGAAAATGGTCTTGATATGACCCTCGAGTCTCATGAGACGGTCGTCATTTGTGCTAGGTTCTGCGGCGAAAACTTTTGCTTCCTGTTCACAGAGGCCCGTTGCTTGGCTCAGCAGATTCAATATCTCCTGGACGTTCTTGGTCAACTCGTCGATGCGGCCGTTCCTCTGGTCGTCTTCCGCCGAGGTGGCTCTGGTCATTTCGGCGAGGCTGATGTTCTTGACCGTTGGAATCTTGGTCTTTGGTGCTCTGGAGGGGATGCTGGGCCCTCTTAAATGGGGTTTTTGTCTACTCCCCATCGGTCCCTGGTTCGCGCCAGGGGCCAGGGAGTTCACTTTAGAGGCCTCTTGACTGGCTTTACAGAGTTTAAATTACTTTAATTTAAATTATTACAAACAATGCAAGCAAACGTGTGGTTCAATTTCCCAGCACAAACTGGGGACCAATCTGTGCTATAGCAGGGGTTCTCTGCAAAGCCAGTAAAACGTGGCAGAGGGAACCGTGAAAATTTCGATGTTGGGGAGAGGTTGCAGTGAATCGGAGAGCACCACATCAGGGTGATTACATCTAACGTAACACTTTGTTCCATTAGGGTATTTCCTCTTCCGGTAGGTAATTTATTTCAATTTGAATTATTTTTATCCAACAAATTCCATTCAAACATCCAAGATAATTTGAATTGTCTGTCAAATGAATGGCCTTAAAAATTTGAAGAAAAATGTTGAGAAAGGTTGCATAAAAGAGTGCAATGCCATGGTGTGATTCCAGCAGCACTCATGTGAAGACTCAACTAAATGTTGAAAAAATACCAACCTAAGCCTAGTAACTAAAAGTTTGACAATAATACATAGCCACCAGAAAAGCTTTTCGGAAGAAAGTGTTTCTCACTGTAATCCTTCTTTATGAACATATTACTTTGCTTTATAATACTCATTAATGAAAAGTTTTCTTGTGCTAGTAAAGCTTACCTGCACTATTTCAGGAAAAAGTTCAGTGAACACTTTGTTGTCAAGGTTGAACTGCCAACTTTTGAAAGCCAAGTCTCGTTTCTGCGCATCTGTGCTCTCAATGCTGCCAAATGTGGGTTCCTTCTCCAACTGCACAAACACAAGTGTTGAACAGAGTTTGCAAGGTGAGAACCAAATGACAAAAAATCTAGTTATCTGATGGGAAGGGTAAGAAATGCTACAAAGTTAGAATATTTCATTCAAGTTGCAAACTAACTGCTACAGAAATCATTCATGCTGTGTTAGCTAAGTGAAGTCATTTCTAATTTTGAACCATCAAGATGTGCATTTGCTCCATTAGTATGTCCTGTATATAAGAATATATTTTCATCAAACCTCAGTCAAAATATTGGATATGGTCCCTACTCATACAACAAATTATGTAAAAAACATTACTGCTGCTTACCGTACCACAAAGCAGCAGAAATATTATGAATCAGCCAAGGTATTAAGATATTATCATGCTGCTCACCATGAAGGAAAGAAGACCAGTGAGTATAGTGGAGACAGACCAGGCAGGGTTCCAAGTGTCAGGGTGGAAATCTGATATTGAAAGACATAATCTTGAGTTGGTCTTGAAGCGGCCTGATGGAGTAATCATATAGATGCTAGGCGGTCTGAAGGGGTATTCCATAGGGAACATTAAGCGCCCGTGGTAAAAGCCGGAAGCGTAGGGACTGTCAGGAGGGCCTTGCACCACATAATGCCTGCAAAAAAAGTGGTTGTAAGAATGACCACACGCACTGAAAGGGCCTTTAGAAGGGCCGAGAAACAAACACGCCATGGTCATGCCTGTAAATTAAAAAGATAGGAATTGAATGAATAGAAAGCAATAGCAGACTTAAGGGCTTAGCAGGGTTCACACAACAGAAGGAGAAAAAAAATCAGAGGACATTTCAAGGACAATTCAAAGACATGTCTGGAATTTTCAAAGACAAAAATACAAGGGTGTCATTATTATTAGAATTATCATTAGAGGCTGTTTCAAGGTTATTAACCACAAAAAGTGTGATCCAAGAGCCCACAGTAGGAGAGATCATTTAGTATGGACTATAGGAAACAGGGATCCCACACTCAAGGTGTGCTCTCACACAGGAAGCCTCACACATGGGAACAGCAATAATAGAAAGACAAGATCAGATGAGGAGTAGGAAACAAGGAAGGAAGAAAGTGAGCACAAATGAAAGTGTTTCAAAGAAAGAATAACTACATTTAGGGTCCTAGCCCTAAATCTCCACAAGTGTTGCCAGTCTCCTTAATACAATTGCACATATGGGAGTGTCAAGCATGAAAATAAACATTTCTTGAATATTTTTTTTTTGCCCTCACCAGCCAGTTGAACAAATGTGTTCACTCAAGATTGTCAGTGTCAATTAATTTACAGTCATAGTATATGAACATCAATCAAAACGAATAGAAATAAATGCAAAAAAATAAACATTTCGTGTAATATACCATACACTAAAATATATTCAGTGTAATATATTTTTGATACCATACAGATTTCAGAGTGAAACTTTCTCCCTAGAAAGTTTCTTCCTCAACAATGAAAATATACTCTGCATGAAATTTTATTAGCAAAGGGAGATCATGAAAAACATTGGACTATTCAACCTACCATACTGAATAAAAAAGTGTAGAAGACATAACATTGGCTCATCTAGAAAAAATCTACCCTTGTCTATTTCAGATTGACTATCTAAGCAAATTTGAATAACATTCCTGAACTTTGTCATTCATTAGTTTATTGAAGCCACTATAATTTTTGCCCAAGATTTTCAATGCGAGTGACTTCTTTCATTCCATTTGCCCTAAGTCTGATGTCTAAGAGAATTTGCAGCAAACAACAAAGAAAAGTCCTCCTTCTGTTCTGCTCTCCTTGACAGTTCATCCGCTTTACCAAATCATTTGCGCTGAATTTGATTCCAGCTTCTGTTTCTTGGCCTTCCTTTCAGTGATTTCAACATCACAAGCTGCTTTCTCTTCCCAGCTTTGGTCTTCCTTTTTTTCTTTTTCTTGCTTGTGAAAGTAGAGAGTATCTCATTCTGGCAGATCGACAACTTTCCATGAGCTTCTTTGTAATTGGCACATTGTACACTTGACGTAGGTGGTTAATACCAACCTATTGCGACTGAATGCCATCAATCACAACAGGCTTTGCAATCTGTGTCTTCTCAGCCATATTCATTTTCAGGGTGTCCTTATTTATGTCTATCCACACTCTACAGAAGCCTGACCATGTGAAAGAATGAGCAGCCTTCAAAATAAACCCCACAATTTATCAAAGTCATTCTTTCCATTGAAGATTTAAAAAAAAAAATGGTCCAAACCTACACTTTTTCTGACATTATATCTCTCAAACTCTTCTCTTTCTGAACATACTGCATGAAACGCCTGTGTTTGGCAATGAGATCATCACATTCTTCAGCATCAACAACTTTGCACTTTGTCATTATTATTATAAGATTTTTGAACATTGTCTCCTGTTTTGTTTGACTTTTCTTCATCATACTTCTAGGATTCAAACAATCATTACTTCGAACCAGAAAAAATTTCAAAGGATATTGTTCAATAATCTTTTCTGAAACTTTCAAGTAGAACTCCTTTGAATGCGCTTTGAATTATAGCTTCTTAGCATCACTTACACCAGATTTTTGCAATACACTTGATGCTGCAAGCCCAACATCAACATTTTTGACACTTCTTGTGACAGTTTCACTTTGCAAATCAAGCTCTAAGAGTGAAGTAGTAGTAGAAGTAGTAGTAGTTGCTTCATTTTTCCAACGGAGTCCTAACGCAAAGTTAATGTAGACTCCCCCGTAGCAATTGAAGGGTGGCAAAGTAGGTGCAGCGTAGATTACGAGCAGGTTCGACGCAGATTCTGAGTAGTTCCAACATAGATACAGAATAAGTTCAACACAGACACAGAGTAGATCCAACACAGATACAAAGTAGGTTCGATATAGATACAGAGTAGGTTTACCGCAAAGTTACCGAGTATGTTCATCGTAGACACAAAGTGGGTTCAAAGCAGATACTGAGTAGGCCTCTGCGCTAACAATATACATTTTTTTTTCTCACTCAAGCTTTTTTGGGTTGGAATGGGCTGGCAGGTGTCTCAGGTCCCAAAAGAACCCAACGAATCCTGGAAGGTCCGTCAAGTCCCCCAGGGCCCCTTCGTCTCAGCTAATCTCGGCTTGCCTCGGAGTTGAGTCAACCAACTCGACTCGCCTCAACATGTTCTGACTGATCTTGATGCACCTCGACCAGCCTCGACGCAACCTTTGCCCTCTGCGCCAGTAATCTGGGGGCTGCAATGGTCAACTGTTCTACTCGAGCATTTCACATGTACATTTTTCTGTGTATGGGTTTTACAGTGTAAAGGAGGGGCCAGGGGTGCCAGGGTTTGGAGGGGCCTAAACCGGTCCCAAAGTTTCTCATGGGGGTCCCTAAGGGTCCTAAGGATGTCCCAAAGGGTGCCAGAAAGATCCAATTGGATCCCCTCAAATCCTCCTAGTCTTCCAAGTTCCCAGGGTTCCCGAAACCCCGGGGCCCTCGAGTCCTCCGAGCCCCGGGAATACCCCCCTTACTCCCAGGTCACCTAGTCTTAGCCAGCCTCGGTTTGCCTCGACTCATCACCCCACCAGTCGACTCGTCTCCACTCGCCTTAGCATGCCTTGACTTGCCTCGTCCCCTCCACGGCCAGTGCCATTCAATACTTTTGCTCTCTAAGATCAACATCAACATTATTTCACTATTTAGCCATCAAAATGCCTAGCTGTGCTCAGACATTTATTAGGCGCCTGGGAGAGCGCAAATTCTCCCTCCGTAGGTTGGACTAGACTAACACACCGCAGTCCACCTGGAGGTCTCTCACCTTTGTCTCTTACCTCTGCAGCCCCCTCCGGCAGCGCTGCAAGCAAGTGAGGAGCAGCAGACCGGGGGGGGGGCCAGCACAGCCATGCGCGCCAGTATAATATTGAGAACAGCTATGTCAACACAGGTATAGGAAGTGAAATTAGTGCACACTATCACATGAACCATCTGTATGAATGATATATAC
>SDVV010021747.1:0-13073 GCA_016164225.1 Gammarus roeselii
TACGCACCGTAGCAGGGTGTTTGATTTGGCCACCGCAGCCCCTGCGAGTTGCAGAAGGCGACTGATAAGGACGGAGCTAGGGGGCTAGGGATCCCCTCCTCTGTAAAATTCTCCCTAAAAGACGGCAAGATGAGCGGGGTAGGAGTAGCTCAAGCCTCTCCAAGCCCGATTGTTAGGGTCGCTGAATAAGGGTCGCTGGTTGTAGTACGAATGAAGCAAAGAGGCGAGAGATTGGTGAGAGGTTTGTGAAATGAATTGTGATGTGTTGGCGCTGAGTGAGACGATGTTGAAGGATAAGGGTGAGTGTGAGTTGGTTGAGATAAGTGGAAGAGTCAGGCGTGGAGGAAGGTTGGGCGCGAGAAGGTGTGGGTTTGATATTGAGTGATCGACTGGCTAGTGGCGTTACTGAATGGAAAGAGGTGTCCTCAAGATTGATGCGCGTGAAATTTAAGTTGGGCGTAGAAAATTGGGAATTTGTAAGTGCGTACGGACCTTGTAGCGAGAGAAGAGAGGAGGAGAGGGGGAAATTTTGTACTGACTTGAACAAGGGTATTGAGAATTCTGGAAGTCAATACAATGTGGTAGTATTGGGCGACCTCAATGCAAGAGTTGGAGATTCAGTGGTGGAAAATGTGATAGGGAGAAATGGCGTTCCTGGTTAAAATAACAGTGGAGGAAACCCGATAGGTGTGTGTATGGAGCAAGAGCTTGTCGTCGAAAACAGCCTGTTCAAGAAGCGATATATTTATAAAAGGAAGGAGGAGTGTCTGACCATCTTCTGGTGGAAGGAAGATTAAGAGTGGATCATAGGTGGAAGGGCAACAAAATAGTGGGATTATGAAGAGAGGTAATAAAAGTAAGTGAATTGAATGTGAAAGCAGAGCTGAGGAGTTCCAGCAGGCGTAAAGGGAGAAATATGACAACGTGAAAGGGCAGGACCTGCAAGATGTGGATGAAGAATGGGAAACGTTCAGAGATGCCTTTTTGAGATGTCCGAAAAATGTGTGTGGTGTGCGCCGGGTGGTCGGGTGCAGACGTAGGCTGCGAGGGATGGGACAAGGAGGTCAAACTGGCGGTGGCGCAGACAAGAAAAGCTTTCGAGCAGTGGCTGCAAGCGAGGTCGGTGGTGAGAGGAAAGAGGTAAAGCGATTGGTGAGGAGAGTCAAAAGGGACGATGATGACAGATATGGCAAATAGTTGTGCCAGAATTTTGAGGAGAACAAAAAGATGTTCTGGAAAGAGGTTAAGAGGGTGAGTAAATGAGAGACAGGAAGGAAGGAGGCGGTGAAAGATGAAAACGGCCAGTTTCTTACAGGAAGTGGTGTTGTACGGAAAAAGTGGGCTGAACATCTTGTTGAGTCGTTGAATGTCGAGGATGATAGAATGGATGATAGAGTTGTACACGGATACCGGTTTTTGGAGAGATTCTTGTTGCGGACATTACTAGGGAAGAGGTGCAATATGCAGTAGAGGTGATGAATGCAGGAAAAAAACTGGTTTGGATGGCGTGCTCGCAATGTTCCGCTGTACAAGGGCAAGGGAGATAAACGAGAGGGCTGCAACTCAAGAGGTATCAGTTTATTATGTGTGGTCGGAAACTTGTACGGGCTAGTGCTGATCAAAAGTTTACAGACTGCACGGATGACGCAATTTTAGAGGAACAGTGGGGCTTTAGAAGTGAAAGAGTGGGGGTCGATCAGATTTTTTCTGTAAGACCAGTCTATGAGAAGTACCTTGCGAAGGGAAAGGATGTGTTCTGGGCCTTCATGGATTTGGAAAAGGCCTACGACAGGGTTGACAGAGAAGCGCTGTAGCGGGTGTTTCGTTTGTATATAGTTTACGGAAACCTGTTGAAAAGCAGTTCAAAGTTTCTATGTTAACAGTAGAGAGTGGAGAACGAGGTGATTGGCACTGGTGCAATCACCAGGCTCCAACGAGTGGATTGGGGTAGTGGAGCCAGGATTTTATTCCCCAACAAAGATTGGAGGATTATGGCTCATAGATGCTGCTCCTAAAGCGAGGCCATGGATGTCGTGGCACCAGGCTGTTGCTCGGCATACGAGGTGATGGTTTACAAGTGTTTACAAGTGTAGGAAGACAACAGCAGGACTATTGGCCCAAAATAGGTTGCTTTTTGCTAGCAAGAAGATTAGTTTTGAAGAAGAACGTATGAGAGAGCTTCATGTGCTATTTCTGTTTATAAAACATAAAGAAATTACCGACATTGCAATTTTCGTCGATTTATGTAGAACTTATAGAGCCGCGACTTGAATGTTTCGATTTAATTGCTGTTATTGCTGTTTCATAATCTTCCATATTTCGATCATGTTGCCTCTGACAAATTGAGTTCGAGTAGCCTTTCTGCGTACGATTTATTCCGCAGCGAAGGGGTGAGTTAGGTAGCTCTACGCTGAACCGTTTCTAATTTCAGAACGTATTTTCTAAGATATAGAGACCAGAATTAGACGGAATACTCGAAATGAGGTCCAAAAAATGCCATGTATAACTTGAGCATACTGTGGCTGTTTTTGTACGTGAGAGCGCGGATATCATGCCTTGCATTTTTTGCCTGTCTTGGCAGCATAGTTACATTGCTTGCTACTTTTTAAGTTGTTAGTAATGATGACACCTAAATCTCTCTCTTCGGTGACAGGAAAATATTTCTTTCCGGACATTGAATATTCGTGTTGGAGGTTATGAGGACCCATGTGCATAACATTAAATTTCCCTACATTAAATTTAATTTGCCACTTTTTAACCAATTAAAAAACTTTTTTAACTCAATAGTTGGATCTGCTGACAGTCTAGTTACGTTTGCACTTTTCCTCCTATCTCAGTATCGTCTGCAAACTTGCTAATGTTTGAGAGTACGTTACTATTGAGATCGGTAGTGAATATTATAAAGAGAACTGGACCTAACACGGATCCTTGAGTTACGATGCTTGTAACATTACCCCAGGGGGTGGAAGCTCCGTTAAGTTGCCGTCGCTGCCGTCTGTCCGTAAGCCAGCACTTATCCAATTGTTTAGCTCGCCTCGAATAACGTTGTTGCGCAATTCACTAACTGGGCGCTTATGGAAAACTTTATCATAGACCAAGTCAAGGTAAATGAAATCGATTGGAGATTTTGTATCGTGGATTGTATTTATATTATTGAGAAAAAAGTAGCAGGTTCGTAGGACCTGCCATGCTGAGAGTTGCAAATCAATTTGTTTGATTGTAAGAACTCTGTTATTACATCCGTTTTCAAACTTTCAATCAATTTGCCAATGACTGAGGTGAGACTCATTGGACGGTAATTACCAGGCCATTTTTTATCACTTTTCTTTTTCATTCGAATAACATTGGCCTCCTTCCCTTTAGAGGGACAGGTGTCATTTGTGGGAGATTTGGTGAAAATGTTTGATGAATGTTCGGCGATTTCGTTTCTAGTCTCTTTTGGAATCATAGGATCAGTACTGGGATGAGTAGTGGCACCAGGATGATGCCTTCCCAAAGGGGGTTGAGGTGGTATGACACACGGATCCCGCCTCCCTAACGAGGAAATGACAGTCGTGGTGCCATGTTGCGGCTTCACCAACAGTTGAGTATATATCACCATAACGCGGATGTGAAGGAATTTGATAAGAATAAATAGAGTTACTTTTCAGTCTAGGGAGTTGGCACCCCACAATTTCACGGACAGCCGAAGTCAGACAGGCGGCTAACGGGTGACTCTACAGATGGATGGATGGACAGCTTTCGGATTATTCATAAGGTATGATAATTGGTTAAATATATTATTAGGCTTTCATATGTTAATAGGTTATGTAAATAGAACGTTTACGCACTACCTTTTGGCGTTCGCATTTCAATGCTGGGCATACTGCATTGCAATTTCGTTACATATCTTGTTGCATATGTGCAATTCCAGTGTGAATTTAGGATTTCTTTCGTGGTTTGAAGGTTTAAATTTGGAACATTTCAATTTTTATTGTATTTTAATATGTATTGTATTTATATATATATGTTTTTTCTTCTTTAGATTGTTCTATTGGGGTACGTTTGGTCACTAATTGCTGCTCGTTATATATATTTATACGATTTCTGGTGGGTGCGGTTGAGGAACCCTCTAGGCAGAAATTTGGATGCGCTCCTGGAAAATTAGGTGAGTTTGCTTTTGCATGTTATTTGTCTTATAAATTTGTTTTCGGGGCACCTTTGCTACGTTATGAGTGAATGGTTCGTTATATATTTTATGTCTGGATTATAATTCTATTTTATTTTCTGTGCATATATGTTTGTATTTTTATGTAGTTGTTGTATATTTGACTCACTTGGAGGTTGTTTGGTGGAGTTTTTTAGCGGTGGGATGCTTGATAACTCCTTATATTGAATATAGGCTATGTTTTGTGTTTTCCATCTATTTATTTCATTTGTTTATAATATCTACAGGAATAGTATGGATTATGAGTCAGGTAGTTTGCAGGTTAATGTATATATTTTAGCTAGATGCAACATCTGCATAGAGAATCTATCTACCCCGTATTGCACTATCCAGGTTTTTAACCAGATATATCGGTTTTCCATTGACGCGGTATTCCAATAGAGAGAATACCTGAACGATATGGATTTATTGTAAGTTAATACATTATATCATGTATACTTAGTAATGATCAGTTGATATATGTTGAATTTCTAGTTGTTTCGAAATTCCACATTATTTCAGGCATTATTGGTAGGTTATTGCAACATTCTGGTATTTTATATGTATAAAAACATTCTGTTACGATTTAGCCGTGGTTACTTTAGTTAAAGAGATGTTAATTTAAACCTGTTTTGGACTGAGTTGAGGCTTATTTCATCAGACTTTGTATGTACTATGCCGTAGTTACGTAGAAAAATTCCACATCATTTACTATAGGTTTCAGTTATGTCGCTTTTATGTCATGGTATCTTATACACATTAGTTGTTGTTTGGTTATATGCTAGTTCTTTCTCATTCATCACGTTTTTTAATGTATGTTTTGGGTATGTTAGAGAATTAATCTTCTTGCTTTGGTATGACTTGAGCGTATTAGTATATTTTCGTTTAGTTTTGTACGTTCACTGTACAGTTTTGATCTTCAATGCAATCTGCTGGTTATTCATACAATAACGGAATATTAGGATATATTACGTGTGTATCTAAAATTTAGAACACTATTTCAGGTCTAATTAGTTTCATGTGCAATAGTTTTTGTGTTTTATATATATTTTTTACATACTGGCACAATATTTGACGTGGATATTTATATATAGAAGATTCCATTGCTACAAAATTGGTCTTGCTGTTAGCTTATTATATGTTTATTGTAGTACCATTCCTCAATATTTAGGAGGAGGAGATCCCCTAGGCAAGAACCTTGTTCTGTTTATGCCTATTTGTGTAAATAGACCGATTTACTATGATTGATACCCAATGTAGTACAATTTTATTGTCGGCTACAGCAGAGTAAAGATATATGTAGGTTTTTCTTATTGTTGTATGTTTTTTTTCCACGATAATCATAGGAGTAAATGTTTAAGAGGTGGAAGTCCGTGCTGCATTTTTATGGAATTTATGGCATTGCTCCCTAGCAAATGTGAAGTTTAACGTTTAGAAGACGATTTACTGGATGGTGGGTCATGGTGTAGAGGTGGCTTACACTCTTTGGTGGTCATTTGGACTTTGTCCAAGTTCAACGTGATTTTGAAAGTTCTTGTTGACGTCGGTCTTAAGTTCCATGGATTTGTTAGAGAGGTTATCCGACAAGCTGCTATTCGTTGTAGTAATTTACTTAAGTCATCAGTGAACAGAAGCCCAGCTTTTTATGGCCACACACTCTCTGACACTCATGTCAGCCTCATTCTTGACCATTGTACCTGTGTATAGATTCATAGTTATATACAGGATGTGACTTTGCTCGATTTTGTTCAGAGACGATGGGTTAAACAGATGCAAGGTATGTCTAAAGTATTGTACGTGACTGGATGTTTCCTTGGAAATTTGTTTTATAGCAGTGGTAGATTACTGAGAAGTGACGTAGTAAAGCATTGTAGAGTTCATTGTTATGACACAGTGGATTTGGATTTCTACTACTAAAGGCGTAGTGTCAGTTTGGTCTAGGAATTTTGTTATAGATTTGAACAGGTATTGCAGTAAAAATAACATTCTTCCCATGAACCCGGTGTTAAATGTCAGATATTTTCGGTATTTCTGTTATGTTAGTATATGGTTTTTCATGAAACAAACCACCTTAAGAGTTGAAGTGCACGATTATTTATATTTCTATAAGATCGGTAGTGTTCATCGACATCGTGGATTGATTGACCATACACCTTTCCATAATTGAGTAAGATTTATCATCTGGGTGTGGTAAGATACACCGTATATAATAGTTAATCATTGTCGGTTAGGGTAGAATAGAAAATCTTATTTAGTTATTTTTAGAGTTGTTGGTGTATATATCGATTAATTATCATAGGAATATATCTGTATTTAATATAAATTTGCTTAATTTCATGGAATGTTGGGTATAAAATACTCTTAATTGGATGTAATGATCCAAAATATTGATATGTTTCAACTCTCGACACTGGATTTGATTCGGGTTCATTTTCATCTTAGATATCTAATCTATCGGTTTGTGTAGAGTGGTAATGTTAAAATTCTTCAATTACTTAATGTTCATCTCAATTATGTTATCCGCTCGCACGTTTTTACTAGATGCTTATTGTCGCACGTCTTACTTTTATAAATGTTTGTGATCCGTTTGCAGTGTGTACACTTAGAAGTTATTGATTAATTCAGGATTTGTTATGAGATTGCGTTCTAATTCAGAATACATGACTTATTCGTGCATTCACCAGACCCGCTGTAGTATTTTTCACTGAAGGTTTGTGATGACGGCAGTATACCCAACCCATTCTAACCTAATATTACCACGGAACTTATATATTTTCCCCGTTTTTATACTTATGTTAGGTATTTTTTAATTGATTTAGGCTCTATTCATATCGAATCTATCCACTTGTCTCTGTAGTTTTACCAATCTTTAGCAGATTGTATGCCTACATGAATATATATTTCTTTCACTTTGCTTGTTACATGTCCAGTAGTTTCGTTTAATTTCAAGTAATGTTAGGTGATCGCTCGTTTGTAGACTGTAGAGTTCAAAACGTTTATGTAAGCTTTACCGCATAGGTCAGTGATTGTTATGGATGTTAAAGCGTTAGCAAGTTTTATGTACGTTTTCTTACTGTTAGAAAAAGATTTTTTTTGTAGTGTTGAATGTGTTGCATCTACCATTTTCGTCTATTAAACGAATATTGAATAAATCCACTCTAACATATTTACTACAGATCTGTAATGTAAGGTCAGCAGTCAACAAGATCTAGGATATATTCCATGTCTAAGGTACATAATTAGCGAAACATATATCAATGTACGAAAACATAGATCAAATTTCACTGAATGTGAAAAGAGTTACCATACACTGCCAAATACACTAATACTTGGGCAACCTAACCTAACAGTCAACCTAACCCATAGTTATGCATTTTTATTAAAGCTTGATGCTTATGTATGATATTGATATAAATGAAACTCTCCATTTGGGCTGTATATTTATCATATCAAAATCAGTTTCAATACATTTCTTCAATTTAATCCAGCAGATATCCTCTTGCAGATGTTAGGAGTCCAGAATTTTATCGATATCTCTGATATATGTTTGGATGAGACTCAACAGGTAGGGTCCAAAAGAACAAATACACTTCAATTTGTTACACTTCTTTCAATGTGGAACAGTTTCATGCGATGTTATGTTTAAATATCTTGTCATCCCTACAATCTTAACCAAAAATTATTCATTTTTATTCAAGTTTGATGGTTATGTACGATATTCAAATCCCTCCACATAGTTTTTTTTACGTTTTTTTTTAATATCACACACCATGTTCACACATGAACACTTCTGTACGCATTTACAGAGCTCTTAGCCTCACTGTGTAGGCCCATACACAAATTTGTATGCATATACAGCGTCGGTAAACATCTGTAGAATTTTAACTCTGATCTATATTTTTTTTCCATCTGAACAAAGTCCTTCGTTTTTTGTTACAAGATATTCAATGTGGACCAGCTTCACGTCATGTTATGTAAAAAGAACTAATCATCTTGACCTAATCTTTGCTAACCAAGAACGATATATATATGCTACTTATTTCGTTGTCACTCTCATCCCATATTAGTTAGCAGAGAGGACCCATTTTCAAACTTTGATGGTTTGAATATTACGGGTAGTTCATATTATTTTCGATTTTGACACAATTCTTCATCACTTTAACATGTTATTCACACCCATTATAACCTAACCTAACCTCGCGTACGGTATTCAGTCATAAATATATACATATGAAGCCCTCCATACGACTCTAAATATCACTTTGACATACATGTTATTCATTTCGTTGTCACGCTCCACCCATATCAGTGACCAGAGAGGCCCCATTTTCAAACTTGGATGGATTGAATGCTACAAGTATCTCAAATTTGTATCCAGTTTCATAGAAACGGACAAATAGTCTCACTCCATGTTTTTCTTATTATACTTCAATGACTCCACTTAACTCTATAACCTTTGACAACTTGCATCACTGATTTCATTTTTCTTTCCTATAATTTTCATATTCTTGGCGATGACTTCGTTTCAAGATCTGATTGGACTCTGATTTATATCATATCAATCTGTAACACATCTAGATCATTTACCTCAAGATAGGTTTCTGGCATCATTTCCCGTCCTGAAACATATTATTTAACTGATTTCGTCAATTCGATGTTACCTCCGACTCATACGATGTTGGCAATTCATTACTCAACCTTCGAGTTTAGGATAATATAAACACTTCATTGAGGACGTACATAGTTTTATTAGTATTTGTAGGCATTATATACAGACCTTGATGGCAACATCAAAAACATCTACCTTTTTTTAACAGCATTGTTCGTCGTCCAACCGTACTTATCATCACTATATTTCAGTATACTCTCAAAATCCTTCATATACTCCATCATTTATCCCTTTGATGCGAATACCGAAGGCTGTTCCGTTCCCGTGTGTCCACAAATGTATTACTTCTTCTTCTCGAACCTTAATTATTCAAATCTTCTCCAATTCAAAGTCATTCTGAGCTTATCATTGAGAAATTTTGAATACGATCCAGTTTTTCTTTTGTTCTTAGGTGTAATTTGTTGTCCACTACTTCAGTCCACTACTTCATGATGAAGATTTTCCACTTGGATCATATCAATTTCAAGATTTGCTTTTGTTATTCCCCCTAAACTTACTCACATACGAATGTAACGCGTCCACATTAGTTACCCATAGCAGACTCCTTTTTCCTGCATACATATATAAATGATATCTTCCACTCTTTTCATTCTTGTTTGTCCATTCTGAAATAGCTGTTATTTTCAACACTAGTCAATATTTATTCGATCCGACTCATATCATCTTCGGAAATTTATTCTTCCAGCACTTGTAAACAAAATTTTGAGATATGAATGTTCATTTGTGTTTATTCTATGACGAAACGTGTGTCTCCGCTTGATCTCAACGTAACACCGACTCCATTCTCGGTATCCAGCTAGCTATTATAAGTTGATTACATGCAGTTTTTCACAAAACATTTGGCCTAACATTACTCGCCTAGGTCATCAACTGTTTATGTGTATAGGGCTGTGTACGTATGTAAATGTGTATGTTCAAGCGTATGTACGTGTTACATGAGGTAAAAAATGTAGAACACAAATTTAAAATTTAAAATTTAAAATTTCAATAAAATTTCAAATTATCGAAGGATGACAGAGCCAAGTCGGTCTATTGAAGTGATAACTTGGCTATTTAAGTAATGTGTTACCCCATCGAAAATCTGAAATTTTATTGAAAATTTGAATTTTAAATTTGTGTTTTACATTTTCTACCTCATGTAAGACGTACATACGCTTGAACATGCATATTCACATACGTACACAGCCCTATACACATATACAGTTGAAGACCTAGGCGAGTAATGTTATGCCTAATGTTTTGTGGAAAACCGCATGTAATCAACTTATAATAGCTGGCTGGATACCGAGAATGGAGTCACTGTTACGTCGAGATCAAGCGGAGACACACGTTTCGTCATAAAATAAACAAAAATGAACATTCATGTCTCAAAATTTTGTTTACAAGTGCTGGAAGAAGAAATCTTCGAAGATGATATGAGTCGGATTGAATAAATATTGACTTGTGTATAAAATAACAGTTATCTCAGACTGGACAGAAAAGAATCAAAAGAGTGAGAGATATCATTCATTTATAGATGCCGAGAAAAAGGAAGTCTGCTCTGAGTAACTAATGTGGACGCGTTACATTCGTAAGTAAGTAAGCTTAGGGGAATAAGAAAAGCAAATCTCGAAATTGATATGATCCAAATGGAAAATCTTCATCATGATTATAATAAAGCTGAAGTAGTGGACAACAAATTATACCTAAAAACATAAGAAAAACTGGATCGTATGCAAAATTTCTCAATGATAAACTCAGAATGACTTTGAATTGGATAAGTTTCGAATGATTAGGGTACCAGAAGAAGAAGTAAAACATTCGTGGACACACGAGAAAGGAACAGCCTCCGGTATTCGCATCAAAGATGTGATGGAGTATATGAAGGATTGTAAGAGTATACTGAAATATAGTGATGATGAGTACGGTTGAATGACGAACAATACTGTTCAAAACAAAAACAAAAAAACAGGTAGATGTTATTGCTGATGACAGCAAGGTTTGTAAATAATGACAATGGATACTAATAAAACTATGTATGTCCTCAATGAAATGTTTATATCATCCTAAACACGAACGTTGAGTAATGAATTGCGAACATCGTATCAGTTGGAGGTAACATCGAATTGACGAAATCAGTAGAAGAATATGTATCAAGACGTGAATTGATGCCAGAAACCTATCTTATGGTAAATGATCTAGATGTGTTACAGAATGGTATGATATAAATCAGAGTTGATCAGATCTTGAAACGAAGTCATCGTCAAGAATATGAAAATTATAGGAGAGAGAAATGAAAATCAAAGATACAAGTTGTCAAAGGTTGTAGAGTCAAGTGGAGTTATTGAAGTAAATTAAGAAAAACATGAAGTGAGACTATGTGTCCATTTGTATGAAACTGGATAAAAATTTGAAATACTTGTAGCATTCAATCCATCCAAGATTGAAACTGGGGACTCTCTGGTTACTAATACGGGTCGAGAGTGACAACAAAATAGATAACATGTATGTTAAAGTGATATTTAGAGTCGTCTGGAGAGCTTCATATGTATATATTAATGACTGAATACCGTACGTAAGGTTAGGTAGGGTTATGATGGGTGAGAATAACATGTTAAAGTGATGTAGAATTGTGTCGAAATAAAAAAATAGTATGAATTACCCGTTACATTCAAACCATCTAAATTTGAAAATGAGTCCTCTCTGCTAACTAATATGGGATGAGAGTGACAACGAAATAAATAGCATATATGTTAGAGAGATATTCAGAGTCGTTTGGAGGACTTCATATGTATATAGCAATGACTGAATACCCTACATAAAGTAAGGTTAGGTTTGGTTTTGATGAGTGTGAATAACATGTGAAATCAGGAATCATATGAAAAATGTATAACAATCATAACAAACGATGTAATCGGCATATGAAAATGGATGAAATTTGCTAGATCAAAATTGTAAGTGTGAATCAAAACCGCATACGATAGATTAAAATATAGAGCGGAGTGGACGGGATGGATATGGATAGATCATAAATCGATGAAAAAGTAACATATGTATGAATGAAAAGATGATAGATAATATATCATTCTTCGTTAGAAAAGGTTAGGTCAAGATGATTTGTTCTTTTCACATAACATGACGTGAAGCTGGTCCACATTAAATATCTTGTAACAAAAAACGAGGGACTTTTACCAAATGGAAAATATATATATATCAGAGTTAAAATGCTACAAATGTTAACCGACGCTGTATATGCATACAAATGTGTGTATGTGCCTACATAGTGAGGCTAACAACCCTGTAAATGCGTACAGAAGTGTTCATGTGTGTACATGGTGTGATATTAAAAAAACGTAAAACATATAACTATGTGAAGTGATTTGATATATATGGCACATATATTTACTAAATATCGTACATGACCATCAAACTTGAATGCAAATAAATAATTATTGGTTAAGATGGTTAGGATGGCAAGATATTTAAACCTAACATCGCATGAAACTGTTCCACATTAAAAGAACTGTAACAAATTGAAGTAAATTTGTTCCTTTGGATCCTACCTGTTAAGTCTCATCCAAACATATAACAGAGATATCGATAAAATTCTGGACTCTAAACATCTTCAAGAGGATATTTGCTGGATTAAATTGAAGAAATGTATTCAAAGTGATTTTGATGTGATAATTGTAAAGCCCAAATGAAGTTTCATACATATCAATATCATACATAAGCATCAATCTTGAATAAAAATACATAACTTAAGGTTAGGTTAACTATTAGGGTAGGTTGCCTAACTATTAATGTATTTAGCAGTGTTTGGTAACTCCTTTTGCATTCATTGATAATTGATTTATGTTGTCGTACATTGATATATATTTCGCTAATTATGTACCTTAGACATGGAATGTATCCTAGATCTTGTTGACTGCGGACCTTACATTGCAGATCTGTAGTAATTAAGTTAGAGTGGATTTATTCAATATTCGTTATAATAGATAAAAATGGTATGAGCAACACATATAACTCTACAAAAAAAAATCTTATTTTAGCAGTAAAAAAACTTACATTAAACTTGCTAGCGCTTCAATATCCATACATCAATAACAACCACTGACCTATGCCTTAAAGCTTACAGAAACGTTTTGAACTCTACGGTCTACTAATGAGCGTTCACCTAACATTACCTGAAATTAAACGAACTTACTGGGCATATACATAGAAAAGTGAAATATATAA
>SDVV010021748.1:0-13073 GCA_016164225.1 Gammarus roeselii
GAGGAATACACTAATATCCACATCAACACGACACACGTCTTCATGTCGCTAAATAACGTTCATTAGGACATGAATAATGAATTCACCATCTGAGATAGAGGTTGTCTTGTGAATGTGTGTGTGTGTGTGTGTTCGCACTTTTTGTATCAGCCACTGAGCCTTTGGGGTCTAAATTCCGGTGGGGATAAACCCCTTTAATCCAATCTCATTTCAAGTATTCCTGGCAGTAAAACAAGTTTCTCTTACCTACACACGGATTTGCCAAACGTAAACAATTAATTATCGGGATTAAAATTGTTGTTCGTGATTCCATCTATGCCTAGTTATAATATTATATCAACATTGCATGGACACCTGGTCGTAACATTCTATCAACGTTGCATGGACACCTGGTCGTAACATTCTATCAACGTTGCATGGACACCTGGTCGTGGACCTTTCTTATCTGCTGCAGCGCTATAGATTCTATTGCATTTATGATGGCATAAGATACCGTACAAATGACCTCTTAGTAGATGGAACAAGTCGAAACTGAACTCAATAAGGCTATAATGTGAATTAGGGCTACATATGCCATACATCATAAATATCTAAATGAACAAACTAAAATCACATAGTGTTGAATGAATTGCATTCAATTATGAACTATCTCGAATATTCCAATGCAGAATGCGATCAACGGTGGCTTTGAAATTACTTAAAATTTGAGAATGATGTAATGTATCAACCATCAGATATCAACAGACCAGCAAATTACACTGACAACTTTTCAGGGCCAAAAGTAATCCCAACACTTGAGGGCATTTGCGCTGTAGAGCATCCACTTCGAGCGGGCAGTCAGAGCTCAGGAGAACATAAACCTCGCTCGGTTTAGATCAGTCTTTGCACTAATTGGATTGAACTAACACAAAAATGTTTAGGAGAAGCCCTCGCCTGCAATATGAAGGCAATTAATGTGGCTCATAAATTGGAGGGAAAACGCACTTCGAGTTGCTGGGAGGAACTGCCGACAAATAAGGTCATGTTATGAGAAACCATCTGTTTTGATGGGTACAAATACGGTCATGTTATTAGAAACCATATGTTGTGATGGATGCAAATACGGTCATGTTATTAGAAACCATCTGTTGTGATGGATGCAAATACGGTCATGTTATTAGAAACCATCTGTTTTGATGGATACAAATACGGTCATGTTATTAGAAACCATCTGTTTCGACATGATATTACCTCTTTAGCACTAGTTATATTTTTTTGTCTAACTTGTAAACAGTAGGGGGGTTTGCTGTGCTACACAAATTGTTCTAGTCCGTGCTGGTGGATCCGAGGTGGATTCGGAACTGACAATACACAAGCTTGATTTGGTTATGGGCGAAGAGCTTCCAAAACAATATGTCTGGTGGATCCGTTACTGACAATGCGCAAGCTGGATCAATGGGCGAACAGCTTCCAAAACAATATGTCTTGTAGATTCGTTACTGACAATGCGCAAGCTGGATCAATGGGCGAACAGCTTCCAAAACAATTTGTCTGGTGGATCCGTTACTGACAATACGCAAGCTGAATCAATGGGCGAAGAGCTTCCTAAACAGTATGTCCGGTGGATCCGTTACTGACAATGCGCAAGCTGGATCAATGGGCGAACAGCTTCCAAAACAATGTGTCTTGTGGATCCGTTACTGACAATGCGGAAGCTGGATCAATGGGCAAAGAGCTTCCGAAACAATATGTCTGGTGGATCCGTTACTGACAATGCGCAAGCTGGATCAATGGGCAAAGAGCTTCCAAAACAATATGTCTGGTGCGTCCGTTACTGACAATACGCAAGCTGGATCAATGGGCGAACAGCTTCCAAAACAATATATCTTGTGGATCCGTTACTGTCAATGCGCAAGCTGGATCAATGGGCGAACAGCTTCCAAAATAATATGTCTTTTGGATCCGTTACTGACAATGCGCAAGCTGGATCAATGGGCAAAGAGTTTCCAAAACAATATGTCTTGTGGATCCGTTACTGACAATGCGCAAGCTGGATCGATGAGCGAACAGCCTCCAAAACAATATGTCTTGAGAATCCGTTACTGACAATGCGCAAGCTGGATCAATGGGCAAAGAGCTTCCAAAACAATATGTCTGGTGGATCCGTTACTGACAATGCGCAAGCTGGATCAATGGGCGAACAGCTTCCGAAACAATATGTCCTGTGGATCCGTTACTGACAATGCGCAAGCTGGATCAATGGGCGAAGAGCTTCCAAAACAATATGTCTGGTGCATCCGTTACTGACAATGCGCAAGCTGGATCAATGGGCGAACAGCTTCCAAAACAATTTGTCTGGTGGATCCGTTACTGACAATACGCAAGCTCGATCTATGGGCAAAGAGCTTCCAAAACAATATGTCTGGTGTATCCGTTACTGACAATACGCAAGCTGAATCAATGGGCGAACAGCTTCCAAAACAAAATGTCTTGTGGATCCGTTACTGACAATGCGCAAGCTGGATCAATGGGCGATCAGCTTCCAAAACAATATGTCTTGTGGATCCGTTACTGACAATGCGCAAGCTGGATCAATGGGCGAACAGCTTCCAAAACAATATGTCTTGTGGATCCGTTACTGACAATGCGCAAGCTGGATCAATAAGCAAAGAGCTTCCAAAACAATATGTCTGGTGGATCCGTTACTGACAATACGCAAGCTGGATCAATGGGCGAACAGCTTCCAAAACAATATGTCTTGTGGATCCGTTACTGACAATGCGCAAGCTGGATCAATGGGCGAACAGCTTCCAAAACAATATGTCATGTGGATCCGTTGCTGACAATGCGCAAGCTGGATCAATGGGCAAAGAGCTTCCAAAACAATATGTCTGGTAAATCCGTTACTGACAATGCGCGAGCTGGATCGATGAGCGAACAGTTTCCAAAACAATATGTCTTGTTTATTCGTTACTGACAATGCGCAAGCTGGATCAATGGACAAAGCGCTTCCAAAACAATATGTCTGGTGGATCCGTTGCTGACAATACGCAAGCTGGATCAATGGGCGAACAGCTTCCAAAACAATATGTCTTGTGTATCCGTTACTGACAATGCGCAAGCTGGATCAATGGGCAAAGAGCTTCTAAAACAATATGTCTGGTGGATCCGTTACAGACAATGCACAAGCTGGATCGATGAGCGAACAGCTTCCAAAACAATATGTCTTGTGGATCCGTTTCCGGCAATACGCAAGCTGGATCAATGGACGAAGATCGGAGTTTATGATTACCTCAGTACAGAACAGTATGACCCCATTTACCTTAACCTATTTTATGATGTGACAACAAAAATTTCTGGAGGCTAAAATAACTGATGAACATCATAGCTGATGACAATCATGACAGATGACTATCATGGCTGATGACTATAATGACTGATGACTATCATAGCTGGTGACTAAAATGACTGATGGCTAATATGTCTGATGACTTCAGTATCCGATGACTGAATGACTGATGAGTAAAATTGAAAAGACAAAACTGGCCGATGGATATAATAGAGTGTGGTTAAAATGACTGATGACTATAATGGCTGCTGATTAAAATGTCTGATGACTATACCAGTTGACGACGAAAATTTCTGATGACCCTAATGAATGTTGACGAAAATTACTGATAAATTAAAATGGCTGATGACCGAAATAACTTACAACTTATTTAACTGATGACAAACTGACAATAAATGGCTCATAACTTTATTGGTCGATGATAAAATTGACTGATGACAAAAGTGATTGATGAACAAAATAGCTGGTAATTTTAAAAAACTGTTGACTATTATGGCTGCTGATGACTTTAATTGCTGATGACTTAAATGAATGACAAATAAAATAGCTGATGACTAAAATGAATGACAAATAAAATGACGCATGATTATAATGACTATCTGATGACAAAAGTAGCTGATGGCTTTAAATCCTGGTAACGAAGATGGCTAACCACTAAAATTACTGATGACTAAAATGGCTGATGACGAAAACGTCAGTTGGCTGAAGCTCCTCCATAATATGCAGAGTTGATCCGGGCCCTCGTATTTTATAAGATTGTACGTGTTTATTTTGACTTGAAGCCGATTCCGCCGTATCGTCGGTAAAAAGATACACATTCACGTGCAATCTCACTGCAGGGAGGCTGTAAGTAATTAATTCACATGCATGTTATCTATTGCTTGTATTCTGGTATATACTTTCTGGCTTGTATTCTTTCACATAAATTTTGGTTTATGCTGATACAACTTTAATAAAGCTATTCCCATATCGTACTCAGATTCTAATCATTGCAAGAAGATCGTATATTATTGTACGCTTTATGGAGGCATGACAAACGATCGCGTTCAAGCCACTGTAGTTCTTTGTTCCTTGAAGCCTGACTTACTAGATGCTACTGGAAAAGGACTTTATGCTGGCACAGTTCCGAGTAAGGAATCAAATATTATTATTTCAAGGTTGAGTATGGGTCAGTTATTGATGAAAATGAAATCAGCAAGGTCAATACTTACATAATTTGCTATGTTTTTTACCTGTTCGTCATGAAACGTAATAAATATTTAACAAATGGGAGAATTATCGTTTAGACTGCAATTAATAAACAGACTTCATTGATAGAACACTAATTACGGCCGGTTTTTAGTCACTGATCACACTGAATCAGTATAAGAAGAGATTAATAATTTACGCAAGACAAATGTACATATACACACTTCATTTCAATTTGAAATCATATCGAAAACATCGACCGGAGTTATCATTTACTATACCTACTTTCTATTTTCTTCCTATGCCGAAAAATTAATAGACAAACAATATCCTCCTATGGTAAATTAAAAGCAAGCATTGCGCTGATGTTCCGGCAGGTTCAGCTTGCTTCTTGTGCAATGTTTGCTTCTTCTGGCCATCGTTTGTGCTGATCAAGCTTCGAGAGGCCTAATATTCATGTCCATATTTGTTCAGGCGCAAATGCATGTTACGCGATGTTTTTTTTACACACAAGCCGGTTTCATTCGTAATGGAATTGGAGTCCATTGCTTGCCTATTTCAAACCTGTTAAATTCAAAAATTTGTTAGTTCAATCCAAACTTTCCAGTGCCAGGGATCCCATTCGTTTATTTCGGATGCAGATCCTCAGAAAGCCATAACAAATGATATTATCATGTTCGATTTCTTAGGGTGATAATACTTAGACCGATACAATTACATTTACTTGAACTGTGTGCCAATAGGAAATAATATTTACAAGTAATTTAAACATAATTTTCAATAAAACGATTGTAACTGTTTGTTACTATACTTTCTGCCTAGTTGACAGATCGTGACAAGGATTGATAACCGTGACTAGAATACATTGCCGTGTTTTTCGAAACCAAGGTCGGCCACAACTAAGATAACTCTTACATTCAGCCACATGTGTTCACACATTTAATTCACAATTCATGTATATTCTCTCACACATGTTCGTCAACGAGCTTCGACACCTAGGTTAGAATCAGAGCACATCAGCTCAAACTCTTTTACCTGCGCCGAATCAACGTTGTCTAACCCTCTTCCATCCCCCTGACAGACCGTCTCATAACGATACACCTCTTCCGGACTGTGTCCTATTCTTCCATCCCTTATCATCTTCCAATCACTTCATCCACTAAAAGTTCTCTCGCAGCACAACAAATTGAAACTTTCTCATCCAGCGCAATCATCCAACCATCTATTCAATTATTTTAGGGGGATCAATTTTATTATTCTGGTCTTTTGAAAATTAATGGAAAAGATCATGAACGACTTTTTACCTACTTTCCCTACTTTTAAATTCGAAAGAACGCCAATCCTTCGGTCAGAAACAGTTAAGGTTTACGTCACCGTCACTGCAAAGTGAACGGTATAGAGCATCAAATGCTCATCTAATAACATTGTTCTCAACGTCTTTTCTTCACCAACAAACACTGGTATGATTTCAGGGAATCGAGGATCCAGAAAAGCTTTCCTAATTCTGGAGCCGCACCCAAAGCCTCAGCCCAGCCCAGAATACTAAACCAGACAAGCCTCTCTAAGACGGCTTTACTCGACGGACCCGACGTGGGTACAGAATTTCTTGCCCAATTTCTGGAGTGTTGATAGTATATGACAATAAGATGTCAGATTCTGTCGAGGTTTTTGAAATACTGAGAAATATTGAATGACGTAGAAAGAATCAACGAGAGAACTCCCAGAAATATTCCAACTGGCTCATTCCATAGCAGATCGTGTTTTAAGGCATTGCTTTTCTAAAGAATGATTAAATGAGCCTCCCGATGGAAAATTGTTACGTCACAGGGAAGCTCTTCTTGCATCGTTCCTCCCTTGAACATTGCTTGACGTGAATTTGTTGACGCTGGGTGAATGTGTCGGTTTGACTGCGAGGGTAATTGAAAAAGTCTCATTCTGAGTCCATGAAATGTTATTGGGCATAATCCGAAACATTTCGTCCTAGACGACATTCTATGCTCTGGCTTCGAAGCCTCATCATAGAATTGCAAATGCATCCACTTCAAGACCTTCGTGGGTTTATTGTCTCGCTTCTCTTCAGTTAAGCAGACCGTCGTGGGTTTATTGTCTCGCATCCCTTCAGTAAAGCAGACCGTCGTGGGTTTATTGTCTCGCTTCCCTTCAGTAAAGCAGACCGTCGTGGGTTTATTGTCTCGCTTCCCTTCAGTATAGCAGACCATAGTGGGATTATTGTCTCGCTTCCCTTCAGTAAAGCAGACTGTCGTGGGCTTATTGTCTCGCTTCCCTTCAGTAAAGCAGACCGTCGTGGGCTTATTGTCTCGCTTCCCTTCAGTAAAGCAGACCATCGTGGGATTATTGTCTCGCTTTCCTTCAGTAAAGCAGACAATCGTTGGATTATTGTCTCGCTTTCCTTCAGTAAAGCAGACCAGCGTGGGATTATTGTCTCCCTTCCCTTCAGTTAAGCAGACAATCGTTGGATTATTGTCTCGCTTTCCTCCAGTAAAGCAGACCATCGTGGGATTGTAGTCTCCCTTCCCTTCAGTAACGTAGACTGTGGTGGGATTATGATCGACACTGACTACTATTTTTCAGAAAAGCAGACTGTCGTGGAGTTAAAATCGTCACTGACACTCCGTCCCAAGCAGAGCAGACTCTTTCGTGATCATTGTCGCCCTTGACACAACAACCTTTCAAAGTGGAGAACTACATTTTTTCATTTGGTAGAGAAGTTTTCGTTTGACGTCGATGCATCTAACCAAATCTCCAATACACACGTATTTAGTTATTTGCTTTGAAAGTGTCATCGCTCTGTCGCTTTTATCCGTCTTCGCACGTCATGCAATTATATTTCATGTGTATTGTCACTGTCAATAGTCAACTCGGCTGCATGCGCATCCGCAAAGTTTACCGTTTGAGTGCATACATTTTTCATAGCATGTCTGCTTTGACAGAACAAAATGTGTTTATCACAATTGCATTTTATATTCAGAATCATAATCCTCAGCAAAATATTGTGTTGAGTCAGCTCTCGAACCCATGACAACGCTCGGTCCAGCATACAATCTAATACAATATATATGACCCCAGTCGCTTAGGAAGCTATCACCTCCCCCCAACCCCATCAGACTATTTGAGAAGACCAAGTGTTAGTTTATACTCTGCTCAGATCCTACGCGTTGACTTTTGAAACATGGGTACCTTTTAATCGCCATCTTTGCATTCTTCAGAGTTGGGAATTCAGTACAGACCTCACGACTGGTTTTAATTGCTCCTATGTTAGCTCACGAGGTGCCACCCGCTTCAACGAATAGGCAGTGTTAGGGAAACAGCTATTATTTGATGTTCAAAACTCTATCATCGGCATGTCAATCAAGCACATGTGGCGTAAGGCTAGAATGCCTGATTCACGGAATACGGAAAAAAACTACAATAGAAGCACAGGGGAATGTCCTTCAGTCCTACTTGGAGAATCAGTATATTATGTCAATCCGCCGTCGTTTGGTACGTAGCTGTCGTGTGCTATCCATTTAGCAAGCGATGCACAGTACCCTGTAATAAGCCTGCATCTTGATTTAAACCTGCATCGTGTAATATTCCTTCAGACTCAAATACACATCAAACATTTGTATCTTCTTATAAACATGCATCGTGAAACGATCTAAAACAATGAAATACCCTTGCAAGTAACCTGCAAATATCTGTATTCAATCAATGATCCTGAATGAAGTAATCTTCTTGTAATCTGCAATGCACATGTAGCCTGCACGCTGCAACCGGCCTGCAATACACATATAGCCTGCACGCTGCAGCCGGTCTGCAATGTACATGTAGCCTTCACGCTGCAGCTGGCCTGTAATACATATGTAGCCTGCAATTCATATGTAGCATGCACGCTGCAGTTGAAACAGTTAATCAAAACATGATTGTACAGTTTACATGTTATTTAATTCTACAGTTATGATATTCCAGAGTACAAAATTGAAGACCCTATTCAAGCTATTTAGAGCTTCTGGCGCAACTTAATCATAACATTCTAACCTATCGATATTTTCTATTCTAAAATACAAATAAATAGATGTATCTTGAATTATTATGCCCAGACACCAACGGGAAACAAATACCTGACACCATTTGACAGGAGTCCTATTAATATTGAAAGAATGAACATTCAAATATACAGCAAGGTTAATGAGCTGGTAATTCATCTGCTTCTAACAAGGTTACAAATACAAATACGATTGAGAGACGTCGAGAAAATAATAAACCGATAATAAATCATTATTGGACTAATAAGATGATAAGGATTATACTTTCAGTCGTGACTTAACGATTGATAGAGAACCATTCTGACGGTAAACAGGAGTTAGCGAGTTCCAAATGTTAACACAATTGAAGTGGATACTGGACTTGGTTTTTGATCTATTATAACTCGGTATTACAAGGGTATTCTCATTTCTTGTGTAATGATTGTGTACATCCGAAAATTTTCCAATTGAATTGAATAGTTCTTGATCATGGTTCTTGTGAAAAAATTTGAACGCGTCTAGAACAATTTGGAAGTTATATTGATCTTTCAGTTTCAGGATATTCATAGCTGTAAAAACCGGATTAGTATGGGAATTGAATGGAATGCTATTTATAGCTCTAATAGCTTTCTTTTTCAGTATAAATATTTCATCCGTTTTATTTCTGTCTGTTCCATACCAGGCTTTGATTCCGTAGATTAAAAATGGCTGGAACAACGTGAAATAAAGGGGTTTAATGACAGATTGTGGAAGGAATTTGTTTAATTTACAAAGAATGCCAATAGATTTTGACAATTTAGATGATATGCTGTCGATGTGATTCTTGAACGTCAAATGTTTGTCAAAATACACCCCAAGGAATTTAATGCCGTCTATCTCATGAATTCCATCGTTTCCAGTTTTTATGATTGGTAAATTAAATTTACGCTCACATGAGAATAATAAGGAGCTAGTTTTTTTGCCATTGATTCCAATTCGGTTTGCAGTTAGCCACTTGTTAACGTGCTCGAGTTCTTTGTTAATTGAGACAGTTAATTCACTTATGGTGTTTGAAGAGATGCAAGTCGACGAGAGAATATCGTCAGCAAGCAGTGCATACCTGAAAAGAATGATGCGTTAACTATATCGCTTATAAAAACTAAGAATAGCAGGGGCCTTAAAATAGAACCTTGACGAAAACCATGACTAATATTGAGCATAGTGGATTGGACTCTGTTCACAGTTGCACATTACTTGCGGTTGGACAGATATGAAGTAAACCACTCACTAGCTATTCTTCGTATTCCATACGACCTTATCTTAACTAATAAGATTGCACAGTCAAAGGCATTACGAAAGTCGAGAAATAGAGAGAATTCAATGTAGTGTGTGTGTGTATGTCATTATATAAGTACTGCAGATGATTTAATATAGCTTGAGTTGTATTTTAATTGACCCTGAAGCCATACTGGTTTACAGGAAGAATACTATTAACATTCAGGTAACGGAATAGTTGATTGTGAACTATTTTTCCAAATATTTTGGGAAATAAGGGAAGAACTGAGGTTGTCGATAATCTTCTTTATCAGTCATAAAATCATCTTTGTGCAGCCGGCCTGCAATACACATGTAGCCTGCACGCTGCTGCCGGCCTGCAATACACATGTTGCCTGCACGCTGCAGCCGGCCTGCAATACACATGCTGCCTGCACGCTGCAGCTGGTCTACAATAAATATATAGCCTGCACGCTGAAGCCGGCCTGCAATAAATATATAGCCTGCACGCTGCAGCCGGCCTGCAATACACATGTTGCCTGCACGCTGCAGCCGGCCTGCAATACACATGTTGCCTGCACGCTGCAGCTGGCCTGCAATAAATATATAGCCTGCACGCTGCTGCCGGCCTGCAAACACATGTTGCCTGCACGCTGCAGCCGGCCTGCAATACACATGCTGCCTGCACGCGGCAGCTGGTCTGCAATAAATATATAGCCTGCACGCAGCAGCCGGCCTGCAATAAATATATAGCCTGCACGCTGCAGCCGGCCTGCAATACACATGTTGCCTGCACGCTGCAGCCGGCCTGCAATACACATGTTGCATGCACGCTGCAGCTGGCCTGCAATAAATATATAGCCTGCACGCTGCAGCCGGCCAGCAATACATATGTAGCCTGCACGCTGCAGCCGGCCTGCAATACACATGTTGCCTGCACGCTGCAGCTGGCCTGCAATAAATATATAGCCTGCACGCTGCAGCCGGCCTGCAATACACATGTTGCCTCCCTGCTGCAGCTGGCCTGCAATAAATATATAGCCTGCACGCTGCAGCCGGCCTGCAATACACATGTTGATTGCACGATGCAGCCGGCCTGCAATACACATGTAGCCTGCACGCTGCTGCCGGCCTGCAATACACATGCTGCCTGCACGCTGAAGCCAGCCTGCAATACACATGCTGCCTTCACGCTGCAGCTGGTCTGCAATAAATTTATAGCCTGCACGCTGCAGCCGGCCTGCAATAAACATATAGCTTGCACGCTGCAGCCGGCCTGCAATACACATGTTGCCTGCACGCTGCAGCCGGCCTGCAATACACATGTTGCCTGCACGCTGCAGCTGGCCTGCAATAAATATATAGCCTGCGCGCTGCAGCCGGCCAGCAATACATATGTAGCCTGCACGCTGCAGCCGGCCTGCAATACACATGTTGCCTGCACGCTGCAGCTGGCCTGCAATAAATATATAGCCTGCACGCTGCAGCCGGCCTGCAATACATATGTAGCCTGCACGCTGCTGCCGGCCTGCAATCCACATGTAGCCTGTAGGGTGCAGCCGGCCTGCAATAAACACGCAGCCTTCACGCTGTAGCCACCTTAATTTGCATGATCCTATTTGTCCTGCCAGTTTGTCTTGGCGAGGTAAAAATGAGAGCTCCCGCGAATGCATTTAAAGCGACGGCATCATTGACTTTCAATTTGCTCTATAAATGCATTAACGTTCATTTTTTTAGCTGTAAAAGGTACTCAGAGAGTAATACATTTTGATTCGTACGTTAATTTTTGGATCCGAGCTTGGATAGTTACACGACTAGTTAAGGTGTTTAAGTTGTTAACTTATTAAGACCTCCAATATATCGACTTAATAAGGTATTCAATTAATTCTACTCGATCTGGTGGTCACGGATCAGTGCTTATTAGTCATTTAACATAAGAAATATTTCATAACATCAAGAAATGTTGACTGTTCTCAGTAATCATTCATTCCACGAGATCATCAACGCAACATTACGAACAGATTTTTCCTTGTTGTTACGCAATGAAGAAAATGTGAAGGCAACGCATTTTTTGTTCCATCTTCGGGCGTCATCATAAGATGAGCAGAGCTTTCAAAGCAGGCAAGGCAATCTATACAACTATCAAGTGGAAATTATTCACTATATATCCCGTGAATATTGACTGCACCAACTTCTGATACTTTTCAAGTTGAAAAATATTCAGGGCAATATTATATATTTCAACATTTGGTTCCAGCATCATAATGGATATTGATACAGTGTTTGGACGTAGCTCAGTTTCTGCAGTGAGTGAGATGGATGTTTCTTTAGTGCTGTCATTAGAGAGCAAGCTACCAATTATCTTTCTATTTGATTGTAATAATTCTCTTAATGATAAAATAAGCTCGTCAGGCCACTCTCTAGACTAAGCTGATCGTATATTATTTTGCAGGCAAACAGTGGAAATAATTAATATGCTCATGAAACCATTGAATATTCCAAGTTCATTTAATAATTACCGGCCTCCTATTCTGCCTTAGTTAGAAGAAACAGTTTGCATTAACCCCTTATTGGGTACCCTCAAATCTTGTTCACGATATTCGTGCATATGGCAACCGCCCAAACTCTGATCAGGTTACCACAGATGTGTTCATTTGATGGCGATTTAAAAGTTACCGGCCCAGACTGAGAGGATTGGAGCCTGAATGGAGTTAAAGTAGATGCAAAATGTGCGGTTTGGTGTAGCCGCCGAATCCACTCACCAGAGTTGAGAAAGAACTCAAACTCGGCCAGTTGGATGCCGTTGCTCCTGAGCTGGTGGTTAGGAAAACTGAAGCACTGCTTTGCAAGATATCTGGCCGAACAGGCTCGTTGCTATATTGTTAACTCAGCCAGCTTGCATTCCCCTTCCTTCGACGCATGCACACCGATCACAGCGCTTTCATTTGCCACATTCATTATCATCTAAGCAAGCTTGCATCAACGATCCTGTCCTGGCCCGTGCATGCACACAGATCAGACTGTGTCCGCATTGTGTTTTAACAACATCATGGACAAACTGTCACCAACACTTTCCTCCTTATAGAATCTTAGAGGCTACGTCAGGCAGGCACTGAGTTTACTCCCCTGAATTACGACCGAGGAAATGTTCTTTCATAATCGCCGGGAGCAGCAAGGGGAGCGCATAAATGTTTAGTCTCGGAGAATTAATCTTTAAAAACAAAAAGGAATAGTTACGTGTTGTTTCTATTGTGACTAAATATATATGTACACACACA
>SDVV010021749.1:0-13073 GCA_016164225.1 Gammarus roeselii
GATGAAGGGAGATTGGTGAAAAGGGTGATGAATGCGGAGGCGAGTGGTCGCAGGCCTAGAGGTAGACCGAAGTTTGGGTGGATGGATGGTCTGAAGATGGCGTTGGGAAGAAGAGACATGAATGTGGAGGTGGCGAGAGAGCGTGCAATGAACAGGCGTGAGTGGAGAATGGTTGTGAATGGTTGATTTTGACGCTGCTCTGATGTGCTTTCCCGCCCTTGGCATCCCGCTGTCGGGATGGTCGTGGGTGGGGGGCCGCCCATTATGACGCGGCGGGGGTAAACCAGTGAAAACTGTCGGGCCCTGCTGCTGACGACGGTTCCTCGGTGCATTCGGGACCCAGAGTGTAAGTTGAGGGGCTACCGGCCGGACCCTTTAGCACAAAAGGGCTTTGTTGTGAGCGTGTGAGGGTGTGAGGTGCGCCTTGCCGTCGGCCACCCCCCTTTCTGGGGGATGCGGCTAGTGTCTGTATCTGTACCTGGTTCTTGAAGAGGCACAAGGTTGGTTATGTTTCTCCACTGTAAATAGGTATATACTTGTGCACGAAAATGTGGGGCGACTTCCAGAACGCCTTTGATATGCTGTCTTGGTGAGGGACCACACGCGTCCAAGCGAGAGACGAGGCACACTTTCTGACATCGTGAGCTTTAGTGAAGGCATGCGGTGTGGCCTCATTGTTAAGCGAGCAGATGTAATGCCCCATCAGTGACGCCTTGAGTGGCTTGTCTAAGATAGGATGGATGAACAAAAGATCTTTGTTCTATGGATATCGAGCTACGTAGGCTTTGAGTGCTGTCACAGGGCACAGGTCGTGTGCCCAGTCATCCGGCAGCAGTGAGCTGATAGAGATGAGCGGTGGCGTTTGGGTGAGGGTCTGGTTATTGTACAGGAACTTGTCAGTGGTCAGTATGAGGGCGCATGGAGGGTTCTTGGAGAAATGTAGTCCCGTGCGTGACATGGCTGCAATCTCGGAGACCCTATTTCCTGCTGCGAGCGCGACGAGAAACAGCCTTCTGATAGAGCGCTAATACTGACGTCGTCTGAGTATTGAAGCGAGGAGAGGCGAGCATGTCGAGAACCGGCTCGAGCTTCCACTTCGGCACGTGACGTCGTTTTGGTGGGTTCTCGTGAAACTGGACCCTCGTGGGTCGTGACGCCAAAGCCATGGAAGAGATGCAAGTGAAGCGCATTCCTGTAAACTAAAACTGTACGAGGATTAAGCCGCTTCTGCTTGCCGGCGTAGTACAGGAACATCAAGAGGGTGGACTGGTTGATGGACTGCGCCTTCGTTGCCCCATAGTCACGCTTGGAAATGAGTCCCGACGCTTTGGTATTGACGTTGTGTGGACTGCCTGTGCATGTTTACCAGGGTGTCTGCCAGCGATCTATTGTATTTGATCGGAACACCGTTTTTGAAAATTGGATGCGTGATGTTTGTGGCACATCCCTATGTTCGATGTGCTGGTACACGTCGAGGGCGTGCGAGATTTCGCTGAAGGGCGCGACGACCGTGAGCCACCACAGTGCGATGGGGTGGTCGGAGACCACAAGGACTCAGCTGTAGCGGTGCGTCTCAAGCTTGTGAAGCACCTGGAGGATCGGGTTGTAAAGAAGGAACAGGTATATTTCCCTCCACTGATTCCAGTCGTATTAGAGAGAATCTACTAAAGCTGCCCGTGGCTGCAAATAGTGGGAGCATGTGGTTCCCCGGATGTGCGAATAGATGTATGTCCACGGTGCCGCGTATGGTAGAGAGGCGGTAGAAGCAATGAGTGCCCACTCCGTTTCTACCGGTAGGAGACGTGAGAGCTGATCGGCCCAAACGTTCTGCGATCCGGGAAGGTAGGTCACGAGAAAAGAAAGGTGATGATACTGGAGGATCTGTAGGAGATGTGCTCCAAACTTTTGCAAAGCCGGGGCCCTGCGGAGCCCAAGTGGTTCATCATGGCTACCACCACCCTGTTTTCTGACAACACGCGGACTATAGTGTGGTGCCCATGAGCTCGTGCCCGCAGATCACGTACGATGGCAAGCGATTCCTTCGTCGTTATATGGAAATCGCGTTCCAATAGCGACCAGCGGCCGTATGACTGCTGGTCGCTGCAGCATACGGCCCTCGCGCTTCGTCCGATGCTTCCGTCCACAGAAGGTGCTCCGGTGGAGGCATTACGAACGGGACGTGGGAGTGAAGGAAAACCTTGCTGCTCCAGTGCTGTGCCGCGCGGCGGTAGGGATTGTTGAGAGAGCTGGGCTTGCTGCATAGGCGCAGAGATCGTGCTGCCAGCACCACTTCGTTGAGGAAGTGGTGAGCATGACGTAGGTAAGGTGTTAGGAAATTTATAAGGCCGAAGGAATTCAGATGCTGTTGAACCGAGAGAGTTCTGTGGGTAAGTATCGCCGCTGCCATGTCCCTGCGGCGGTCGATGTGCTGTGAGGTCGGGGTGATGATCCCGGCTTCTCCATTGAGTGTTACCCTCAGGAAGTCAATCTGCTAGGTGAGTTCCAGACTAAACTTCCCAAATGGACGTAGTAATCTAGCTTGAGGAGAAGGTCGCGGGCCGTCTGGGTGTTGCGCCGGCATTGAAGTGCTCTCGGTGCCCAGAGCTGCCGGCCGTCGGTGTAGAAGGCCGCATCTATTCCTTGCTGGTGGAGCAAGCGAAGGGGTAGCTTCGCGATCGTTGTAAAGATTTTTGGGCCAGGTTGAGGCTGAATGGGAGGGCCGAGAAAAGGACCGTTTGCTTCGTAGTTTGAAGGCCAGAAACTTTTGGAACTTGAGATGAATTGGGACGTGCGGGAAAGCGTCCTTGGTGTCCAATTTGGTGTCCAGCACGTATTCGTTGCGGGTTGGACATTCGAAACTTGGTTACCGGGATGTATTTGTTGAGTTGTGAGAGGTCGATCACTAGGCAAATCCCTCCCCAGGCTTTGGGGACCGCAATGATGGGAGATACGAAATCTGGTTGTCTGGGCATCGCCTTGACCTATGCCTCTGCACAGGAAGTCTAACATAAGGGGTTTGAGAACGCCCTCGTGTTGCTGGTGCGAGACAGTGTAACCGAGAGGAAGGGGTCGTGGCGCCAATCTCCAAGAGAGGCCTTTAGAAAGGATGCGTTTGACCAAAGGCTTGGCCTCGCTCCCGTGTGCTAGGCGACTCTTGTGGGCCAGCCGAAGAGCGTCAGTACTTACGGGAAGAGGAGCGACATGCTCACCGTTGTCACCTGAGGACTTGCAGCGGGGAGAGGAGGGTCATTTGGCTAATGAACCTCCCCGACCTCCTTTCCCTCGACCATTCCGGCCAAGTTCCTGGCCCCTTAGGGTAGTGGTGGAGAGAGCCCCCGAACCTGTATGTGGGGTATTGGGTCCCCCATGCTTCACTTTGGAGTTGCATGGCACCATGCTGGAACGCATGGCGATCACTGGAAGATGTTTGTCGACTGCTTTGGCTACGAAATCAACCCCGCGCGACCCCCTTCTGGGGCTACCGAGGCTTCTGTCCCCCCGGCGGAGCGGGGGCCACGATGCCTAAAGTGGATGGGGACATATGTGAGAGGACCTTCTTCCTGCTTTGGAAGGTGTTGAGGAGCCGTCCTGTCACTCGTGATCACTTGCCTGTCGAGGCGATTTTGGACATCGTTACTGAAACGAAGTAGAGACCAGTATAAAGTGAATGTTCTGATCCAAACATGCGCTCGTAATCACCGCCACATGGCACAAAATAATTTATGCATGGAAGAAAAATAATAGGTTTGTTACCAATCGAATCAATATGAGGCATAACAGGGCAAATATATGCAGAATGTATTTCGCTATTTCATTATTGTGCAATGAGGCATGCAATGTTGACCCAAAACCACTTAGCGTTGGAATTTCGTGTCGAGCATTGTTAGCGTCCGAAAAGACGCTGAGGCGGTTATACGCTTATGACTGAAATGAATCTCATGTCGCTGAGGTGCCACTGTATATCGTTGGGTTTGTGGAGCGACACTGACTCTGACGCATGATCCTCTGGTTCCGAAAACATACTTTAAATGATGCTCCAATCGAGCTAACATTGGTCAGAGGATTTGCCTTTACATTATGCTCTAAACGAGATATCATCACTCGGAAGATTAGCTTTAAATGATGCTCTAAATGAGCTATCTTCGTTCCGTTGACTTTAAATGATACTCTAAATGAGCTATCATCGATACACTTGCTACAAAAGATGCTCTAAACGAGCTATCATCGTTCCGAAGTCTTACTTTGAATGATGCTCTGAGCGAGCAATTATTGTTCCGTAGATTTGCTTAAAATGATGCTCTAAACTATCTATCGTCGTTCTGGAGACTTCCTTTAATAATGCTCTTGAACGAGCTTTCATCATTCTGTAGACATACAGTAAATGATGCTCTAAACGAGCCGTCATCGAACAGACTTCTTGCTATGAGGGATGCTTTAAACGAGTTATCCTCGTTCAGAAGATTTGTTTTTAATAATGCTCTAAACGAGCTATCATCGTTTAGGGGACTTGTTACAAATGATGCTCTATGGTGCAAAAATTCTCATCCATCCGATGCAACGTTATTTGTGTAGCTGTCTCATTGCCCGATATCTTCTAGAACGCCTCACAGATAGCACTTCCTGGGGGCGCTTTCATGGCTGATAGGTAGATGGCGCACCCTGCTGGCCGGTGTACGTGACCTGCAAAACAGCTGGAGTGCCTTAGGCAATTAGTATGTAGGTCATCCTTTGTCAGCGGATAGACACATTGGGAGCACGTGGTTCAGTCCTCCAAAGGTGCCTTGGGTTACGTCAAAAAACTTTGCCACATAGCCCAAAACAATGTCAGTTTGTTCCTAAAAGAAAATGATATGTATGTTACCAATAATTTAAATAGGAGGCAGAATAATGCAAATGAAAGCAGAATGTATTTCATTGTTTCATTATAGTGCGATGGGGCTTTCAATGTTAGGCCGAAACTACTGCTAACGTTGGATTTCAGTATCAAACATTGCTAACGTCCGTGAGGGCGCTGGGTCATTTTATTGCTTTGACCCTTTATGTCCTGCGGCATCATGTTATACATTTATTTTGCCCTTTTTATGTCCTTTGCCCTTTTTATGTCCTTTGCCCTTTTTATGTCCTTTGCCCTTTTTATGTCCTTTGACCTTTGATGTCCTTTGACCTTTGATGTCCTTCAACAATTGATGTCCTTCGACGATTAATGTCCTTCGACGATTAATGTCCTTCGACGATTAATGTCCATCGACAATTAATGTCCATCGACAATTAATGTCCATCAACAATTAATGTCCATCGACAATTAATGTCCATCGACAATTGATGTCCATCAACAATTAATGTTCATCGACAAATAATGTCCATCAACAATTAATGTCCATCAACAATTAATGTCCATCAACAATTAATTTCCATCAACAATTAATGTCCATCAACAATTATTGCCATCAACAATTAATGTCCATCGACAATAAATGTCCATCAACAATAAATGTCCATCGACAATAAATGTCCATCGACAATTAATGTCCATCGACAATTAATGTCCATCGACAATTAATGTCCATCAACATGTAATGTCCATCGACAATTAATGTCCATTGACAATTAATGTCCATCGACAATTAATGCCATCTACAATTAATGCCATCGACAATTAATGCCATCGACAATCAATGTCCATCAAAAATTAATGTCCATCAACAATTAATGTCCATCAACAATCAATGTCCATCAACAATCAATGTCCATCAACAATCAATGTCCATCAACAATCAATGTCCATCAACAATCAATGTCCATCAACAATCAATGTCCATCAACAATCAATGTCCATCAACAATTAATGTGCATCAACAATTAATGTACATCAACAATCAATGTACATCGACAATTAATGTACATCGACAATTAATGTACATCAACAATTAATGTACATAGACAATTAATGTCCATCGGCAATTAATGTCCATCGGCAATTAATGTCCATCGGCAATTAATGTGTATTTACAGTTAATGTCCATTTACAGTTAATGTCCTTCAACAATTAATGTCCTTCAACAATTGATGTCCTTTGACAATTAATGTCCTTTGACAATTAATGTCCTTCGACAATTAATGTCCTTCGACGATTAATGTCCATCAACAAATAATGTCCATCGACAATTAATGTCCATCGACAATTAATGTCCATCGACAATTAATGTCCATCGACAATTAATGTCCATCGACAATTAATGTCCATCAACAATTAATATCCATCAACAATTAATATCCATCAACAATTAATGTCCATCAACATTTAATGTCCATCAACAATTAATGTCCATTGACAATTAATGTCCATTGACAATTAATGTCCATCGACAATTAATGTCCATCGACAATTAATGTCCAACGACAATTGATGACCATTAACAATTGATGTCCATTGACAATCAATGTCCATCGACAATCATTGTCCATCGACAATCAATGTCCATCGACAATCATTGTCCATCGACAATTAATGTCCTTCAACAATTGACGTCCTTCAACAATTAATGTCCTTCGCCAATTAATGTCCTTCGCCAATTAATGTCTTTCAACAATTAATGTCCTTCAACAATTGATGTCCTTCAACAATAGATGGCCTTTGACAATTGAAGTCCTTTGACAATTGATGTTCTTTGACAATTGATGTCCTTTGACAATTGATGTCCTTTGACAATTGATGTCCATCAACAATCGATGTCCGTCAACAATTGATGTCCTTTGACAAATGATGTCCTTCGACAATTGATGTCCTTCAACAATTAATGTCCTTTGACAATTGATGTCCTTCGACAATTGATGTCCTTCGACAATTGATGTCCTCCAACAATTGATGTCCTGTGACAATTACTGTCCTTCAACAATTCAAAGCCCTTCGACAATTCAAAGCCCTTTGACATTCAATGCCCTTCATCAATTCAATACCCTTTGTCAATTCAATGTCCTTAGACAATTTATGTCTTCAGACCAATGATGTTGGTCGACAAATCATGTCTTTCGGGGACGAAGCAGGGCACACTGAGACAGCATATTCAGTACGTTTTCGCAACTGTAGAGCCCATCTGTGACTCTGTAGATGCAGTTGGTAACTAGTCCACTGCCCAGATGGGCCGCCGCGTACTGAATCTTGCCTATCGTATAGGTGCTAGGACCCTGTGGGTACAGTGAGGCGGAAAAATGCTGTAATCAGAAGCTCTGTGGCCCGTGCGCCTTTTACAAGCAGCTGTGCTTGAATGAATGCCTGAGTAGGGTGGACCTCGCTTATATAGGTAGCGAGGGGAGGGGACTCAACAGGCGTCATTTTGTATCTCAATGACAACTGGGGCCGAGCCGCCACGTCAGTCTAAAAACCTAAAACTCGGAGATAGTCGGAAAACTTGGAAGTTTCGAAATTCCCGATTAAGGTTGAAAGACTCTAAGGTCTAAATCTGTCAAAAACTACTTTCAGATAATGTTATCAAGATTCTCTCATAAGTACGTCTGTAATGTTTCCTCTTCAAGATTCATTCAAATAAAAAGCAAAAGCGCTATTCCACAACTATGGCTCTTACAAAATGGAGAGAATATAAAATATCCTTTGCCCTCACTATTTTACCAGCTGAAAGGCAGACGTTGCACCGCAAAATCTGTGCTATTTTTATAGCTCATGCAGAGACTCATCACGCTGATAGCTTGCATATCTTCACTGATGGATCAAAACACGACGATGCGGTGGACTATGCAGCAGTACTCCCCGGGCGGGCCGTCGCTACGACTCTCACCATCTGTGTTAGTCTTCACGGCTGAACTCACGACTATAGCACAGAGAGGGAGCCTACGAGCGTCGGGCCGGCTGTCGCAAGGTGGCCTGCCCTCGGTGGCGGAGCGTTGGACGCCCGGGACGGAGTCAGCGTCCCGGGCTGGACGCCGCTTCTCAAAAGTCCCTCAACCCCCCCCCCTGTTTACGTCGCCGTTGATAGCGTCAGCGTGGACGGGCCTGTGCGCTGCCCGGGCTTCTGGCCCAACGACAAAACAACTGACACCAGAGCCACAACAATCACACTTTTTTTCTGAGGGGGTAATTAACAACTGCCGGCGTTCCTTCCCCTCCTCCTTCTCCAAGACTGTGACATCGAACCCAACCCTGGTCCCAACGCATACCCATGTCCCACTTGCAGGAGTCCTTACATACGCCGCACTGGCGCGATCCAGTGCTGATGTGGGACATGGACACACTACACAAAACAATGCTCTGGTGTCCACAACAATAGAAACATACCACACGGGAGCAATGCATGAACTGCCACCCAACCCATAACATCAGTACAGATATCAACGATAACACCATTTCCCCTGCTCCAACATCCAACGCCCCTCCACTTCTGGGGAACTCCTCTCCTATGCGCCCGTCAGCCTCACTGACGGCGGCTCATCTACCCGGGGCATCACCTGTTCTGCCCTGGACTCCACGACCCGCCGCCGCCACCACCTCCACACCCCGTGGTCTCACCACCACCCCCTGCTACACTACAGCAACCCCAACCCAATGCCAAACACCTAAAAATATTACAAATGAACACAAACGGCATTGGTGGAAAACAAGTCGAACTAACACACTTCTTACACAAACATCACATCCACATCGCCTTACACCAGGAAACAAAACTTGAACAAAACTCCAAAACACCAAAGTTTCCTGGAATCACAACACTCCGCAACGACGGTGGTGGTCGACTCATTACACTAGCACATTTAAATCTCCACTTCACCAACACAACCGCCTATACTATCGCACAACTTCTCCCTGACCACACTCTGAAACTTCAATCACTACACATACAAATTCACAAAAAACAATACTGTATAATCAACATATACATCCCTCCATCCTGTTCCTGTCCACCTCACTATACGCCCCACCTAGACTACCTTAACACAACCACTAACACCTTCGCACTAGGTGATTTCAACGCGCACGAGTACTCCTGGTTTGCCTCGCCGAGAGGTGACTGGAGGGGCAGTGTTCTCGTTGATCAGCTGGATACACTTATTACACTGAGCAACGCAGACACACCCACTCGCAAACCGTTCAATCCCAATACACAACCGACATCTCATTCTGCTCCCCCAACCTCGCGCTAAATTGTCAGTGGGCGGTCCACCAGGACATATCATCCGACCACCTCCCAATAGTAATTAACTACCAACTTCGATCCCCAATCCACAACATGCCCTCTCACACTTTTCGTAACTACAAGAGATCAGACTGGGACGAATACACAACATCGATTGAAATCGCTCTATAAGAATTTGACATCACTCAATTCACATCAATCGACACAGCCACAAAACACTTCAACACAGTACTCAATCACGCAGACAGACAACATATACCTGCCGGGTTAGTCCGCTGCTTCCATCCAGCCTTTTTGGTCAATGTCATGCGGAAAATTCAGCAGCAAAATCACCTCCGTAATTTACCCTCCACCAACGACCGAATCACTCGGATTCAAATCCTTAACGCAGAAACAGATGCAGATATCCGGGAGTAACAGGCGAACCTATGGCGGGACGTGTTTGCAAACACTAACTTCCGAACCTCACCATCAAAATTATGGTAACTCATTAGGAGCCTCAACAACACAAACACGAACCACATGGACACACATGAGGCAATTCTTCCACCCAACACACTCACCATACCATCAGACCAACAACAAGCGGACATAGTCAACAAACACAACGCTAACACTTGACATCTACCACACCACCCAGACAACAGGAGGATACTCAAACAGCTACAAAGATTGCAGACTGATCCAAACATGGAAACTCCCTTCACACCAGCCATGACAATAGCCGCCTTCCGCCAGTACAAAAATTCCTTAGCAGCGGGCCCAGACGGCATATCATCTAGGGCCACACGCTCATCGCGGCCCTCACAGACATCTTTAACTCTACCCAACAAAATTCCTACAGATCCAGCCTCATACAGACCCAATTCTCTCCTCCCAAACCCCTCGAAAATCTTGGAGAGACTGGTTCTTAACAAAATTAATGCCTCGTCAAGACCATCCATGAAGGCCTGAACAAAAAGAAGCCAGCCAAACAAACCCTGGTTGCGCTATCGACATTAATAAGGCCTTCAACAAAGTTCCAAGACACCTCCTCGTAAACAAAATGCTCAACACCCACATCCATCCAAATTATAAGAAGTAGCTTGCAAATTTCCTTTTTGGTAGACATGCACACACAGTCTACAACAACAAGCCTTCGCGAATCCGCAACTTCCCCAATGGTGTCCCACAGTGATCCGTGCTATCCCCCTCCCTTTTCAATGCCTTTATGCTTAACCTGCCCATTTCCACAGAACCCAACACCCACACCAGCTCATACGCGAACGACCTCACAGTAATTACACAATACCACAAACACGAAACCGCAGCTGCACACCTCCAGCAGTATCTGAACTCCCTTGAAGTCCAGCTGCTGGACAACAGAATGGTGTCCGCAATCAAATCGTCTATCACACTGTTGACACCGGATAACAGTGAACACCGCATCCACCCATGTCACGCTCAACAACACCCTCATTCCCCACAGCCCCACTACAACCATCCTTGGAGTAACTTATGACACGGGGATGACATTTAAACCTCACATAGCCAACATTGGCACCAAAACCAGACCCAGACTGAACATGTTTCGGGTACTCACTACAACCTCCAACAGTCACTCCAAGGAATCAATTACAACACTATACAAACAATTCATCACGCCCGTTATCTCCAATGCAATCACCGCTTGTTCCTCGGACCTTGCACCCACACATATTAACTCCTGCAAAGGATACAGAACACGGCCTTGCTCATCGCAACGGGATGCACACAGACTACTTACATTAAGCACTTGCATGGAGAAACCAAGGTCCTCCCTCTCAAGCATCATCTTGATATGAGGGGGACCCAATTCTTCAACAAGATCTCAGACCGGGCACACCCCTGCCTCAAACCTACTTAACCCTCGTCCAACCAACCAACACCTACATAATACACCGGCAACACACTTTGATTCCCTTTATGCGACCATTCCTGAACCTACAAATGACACATCTATGCTCAAGCAGACACACACACACTTCATAGCTCTTGCATTAGATGAACACAGAGTCAACACGATCTTGCAGAGCCACCCGCCTGGGGTGGACGTGGAGGAGTTGGAGATGCCCTGGGGTGACAGGGTCCACCTGTCCTTTCCGATCTCTGCTTGCGATGCCGGGGTTCACCAGATTCGGTCTAGCACGTCATAACGTCGTGCCCAACCATCGCACCCGTCATGGTCCACCATAACATCACGTCAGTGCGTGTTCTATGGGAGCGCCCGCGCGACAGCATCGACTACCTCAGGGGTGGAGGCCTAATATAGGGCCTGTCACCAGCTTTAGCACTCCCAATACACACACACATCGGTGGGTTCCCGGGCCTCGGGTTCTGCGCTAGCCGTGGCTCCTCCATCGCAGGGGGAGTTGGGGTTGAGCAACAACAACAACCATTGCCGACGCCCTCTTGGCGGCCGACACTCTTCAGATACTAATTTCTCAATCTCAAGTGATTGGCTTGGCGCTCGTCAAACCCTGGACACTTTAAACAATTGCCCCCTGCTGTTTCAGCAATCTTGCGATGGCTTGGGCAAACCCTGGACACTTGAAACAATTGCCCCCTGCTGTTTCAGCAATCTTGCGCTGGCTTGGGCAAACCCTGGACACTTTAAACAATTGCCCCCTGCTGTTTCAGCAATCTTGCGCTGGCTTGGGCAAACCCTGGACACTTTAAACAATTGCCCCCTGCTGTTTCAGCAATCTTGCGCTGGCTTGGGCAAACCCTGGACACTTTAAACAATTGCCCCCTGCTGTTTCAGCAATCTTGCGCTGGCTTGGGCAAACCCTGGACACTTTAAACAATTGCCCCCTGCTGTTTCAGCAATCTTGCGCTGGCTTGGGCAAACCCTGGACACTTTAAACAATTGCCCCCTGCTGTTTCAGCAATCTTGCGCTGGCTTGGGCAAACCCTGGACACTTTAAACAATTGCCCCCTGCTGTTTCAGCAATCTTGCGCTGGCTTGGGTAAACCCTGGACACTTTAAACAATTGCCCCCTGCTGTTTCAGCAATCTTGCGCTGGCTAGGGCAAACCCTGGACACTTTAAACAATTGCCCCCTGCTGTTTCAGCAATCTTGCGCTGGCTTGGGCAATTGTCCTCCAATAACAAGGACGTTCGTTTCTGCTGGGTTCCGGATCACTGTGGGGTGGTGGGCAATGAGCGGGCGGTTGAAGCAACGCGAAGACCTGCAGCGGCACCTGATTCAGTAGAACAGAGACTTCTACTCGGCGATTAAAAGTGCTGTGCGAAATAAATGAAACATGAAATGGTCTGGAGTTCCGATGAGAAATAAGTTGTGCGCTGTCAGAGACACCTACACCCTGGGTCTCTTCCAGCAGCCTATCTCGACGGGCTGAGATATTTCAAGCTGATTGAGAATTGGACATAGTAAAACTAACGCGCAGACACTTATTAGAGGCGTCGCTACCCCCATATTGCGTGGACTGTTCAGTCCCTCTACAATTGCATTTCTCAGCAGAGTGCCTAAGTTGAATGAAATGTTGACACACCTACTTCCCCAGTAAGCCTAATGATTTCTGAGTTCCCTCAAGGCCATTCAGTGCTGAGCTGCTTCTCAATAACCTTAAAAAAACATCTTAGCCGATCTCTGATCTGTTGTGAATTGATCGCACTTCATCTTACAGACACTTTACAGACACTAGGCCGCAGACCGCCGGCAAGGCGCACCTCACTCTCCTCGCTTACACTCACACGCTCACAGTCTTAGCCCTCTGGCGTTGAAGGGTCTGACCAGGAGACCCCGCAACACACGTCGGGCCAGGTGTGAGGTCCGAGAACAGTTTCAGCATCAGGGCACGATAATATAACTGTTTAACCCTTGCTGCGTCATAGTAACCAGGCCCTCCCCCACCCACGACAATCCCGTTTGTCAGATAGATGCAT
>SDVV010021750.1:0-13072 GCA_016164225.1 Gammarus roeselii
TTCTAAATTTATATATATTTCACTTTGCTTGTTACAAGTCCAGTTATTTCGATTAGTTTCAAGTAATGTTTGGGGATCGCTCGTTAGTAGACTGCAGTGATAAAAACGGTAATATGTGTTGCTCGCATATTTCAGTGTTGGTTATGTTTGTTAAGGCGTTGGCAACGAATTTACAGGTATTTTCGATTTTGCTCACCCCAATTTATTTGGTTAGCAAGTTTTATGTATGGTTTTACTGTTTGAATACGATTTTTCGCTGTAATATTGGATTCGTTGCTCCTACCATTTTCGTCTATTGTAACGAATATAGAATAAATCGACTAAAACATTTTACTACAGATCTTTGGTGTAAGGTCCGCAGTCAACAAGATCTAAGACATGAATCATGCCTAGGATACATAAATTTCGAAATATATATTAATGTAAGACAACATAGATCAAATAACAATGAATGCAAAAGCCGGCATATGCCGGCATTTGCCAGCATAATGTTGGCGTTTACAGGATTGATGCCGGCATACGCCGGCATGTGCCGGCATAATGTAGGCGTATACAAGGGTCGATGCCGGCACAATGTAGACACATATACACAATTCATATACAGGGTGGGTTAACATCTGTGCATTTTACCTCTGATCTGTGATTTTTCCATTAGAACAAAGTCAATTGCTTTTGTTACAAGATATTTAATGTGGAGCAGCTCCACGGCTTGCTATGTTAAAAATTTTTTACTCATCCTAACCTAACCCAATCTAATTTTAACCAAGAATTATGTGTCATCGTTCGAGATTTCCTGCTTACGTATGATAATTATTCATCGATTTATGATAAATTCATATCCATCCTCTCCACTTGGCTCTATATTTTGATCTATCCTTTGCAGTGTTGATAAACACTTCCAATTTTTAACTAGCAAATTTCATCCATTTTCATACGTAAATTACGTCGTTTGTTCGATTGTTATAGCTATTAGCCTATGATTCTTGATTTTTACATGGTATTCACACCCATCAAAGCCTAACCTAACCTAACCTTATGTATGGTATTCAGCCATTGATGTATATATACATATGAAACCCTCCATTCGACTCTAAATACTACTTTAGCATATATGTTATTTATTCCGTTGTTACTCTCGACCCATATTATTAATAGCAGAGAGGCCCCCATTTTTCAAACTTAGATGGATTGTATGTTACAATTATATAATATTTAAAATGAATAAATAAAATAAAAAAGTTTATTCATACACAGATGGTATGTTATTCCTTTTACCAATCAACTTATACATAGTAAATCTAAGATCGGTGAAATGAACAAGATAAGAACCTGTAACTGAGTAATTGGAGCTGTGTGCGAGCGGTGGGAGGCATTTCACTTTAATAGCTGAACATACGAACAAGACTCTTGCCGAGACATGTCACGACGAGAAAGCTGTCAGGGTTAAGTTTTAATGTACACTATAAATATGCACTGTATTCCGTTGACATAGGGTATTCCGTTCTGACATTCGGATATTTATATAACAGTTAATTAGAGTGGGAATTGCTCATTCAGCTAAACGCCTAATTCATTGGGTAGCAAAGAATGCGACGGTATGGTTTGGTCTATGTGAGACAGAGAGTCACTGACAAAACAAAACTTAAAACAGAGAAAACATCATCATTATAATATATGAAACAAGGAAAAAGTTTCCTCGTGCACACTCGGTGTGTGATTCTCGTGGAACAATAAGCTCTCTGTAACGTGTCACGACGGAAGGGCTATCATGGTAGTTTTGAGGTCCGCAACAAGTGTGCGTTGTACCCTGATAAAATAAGATGTTTCTATTCGACATTGATAACTTTTGCATAGTAATTAGTATGAATTCTTTATTCAGACCCACAGCCTAATCAATTGAATAGCAAAGAATGCGACGGTATGGGTGGATCTATATTAGTTAGAGAACCACTGGCATAGTAAACAAATAAGAAAAGAAAATGCAATTCATACACCAACCAGTTTGGTATTTTTGTGGCACGGTAACAGAGTACACATTTTTTGCACGCAGAAGCATATTTATCTACATCGCGTATAAAACAATTGTCCTCAAAGGCACAGATAATTTATTTTAGGGCCAGAACGATGCGAAGTCAAGTCAATAGGGACAGGACACGCTGAGGTTATATTGCAAGATTCTGCAACAGTGCAGTCGTGTTTGAATTAGCAGCTGCTATTTGTGCATAGACAAATAGAAAGAGAAATTAGAGAAACATAGTATGCGAGGTCATGTTAGTGTTTTGTTGAAAGGTTGGTAGTGTTGGTGCTCTGAGCGAGCTGGAAAATATTGTTTTACGTTACCAGTTTTGCGTTATTGGTCATCTATTGTTTTACTCTGCCTGCCCCTGTCTGCGAGTAAGCAATAGTGTGGTATATTTCTGCTTGAAAAAAGATATGATTGCGCATTTCTGAATGTCAGCTGGTAGCTTGTTGAAGCTCTTTGGACCTGAAATAGTGAAGCTTTTGCCCCAATCTCTGTTCTTCTGAACTCTGTGTCATTGTTATTTTAATTCCGTGTTGATCGTTGATGGGCCGCTTTTTGAGTTGTCAATACAACACCGTTGGAACAGGAGAGCTTGTTCTGAATTTTAAAAACTCGTACTGCTTCGCTCAATTCTAGTCGTTCTTGGATGTTCAGCCACACAAGTTTCTTTAGAATTGGTGTCACGTGATCGCTCTTCCTAAAGTTCCCGTCGTGAGCTACTTTTGCGGTGAAGTTTATGCTGCGTTGAATGTCTGAGAGTAATGTTTTCGTGCACTTACCCCAAATGGTGGGGCAGTAGTTGAAATGTGAAAAAATCAAAGCAAGTTGTTTCTTCATTCGACTGAGAAACATGAGTGTACCATTCAGTTTGGAGCAGAGCTCATCAACATGATGTCCATAGGTCATATTGGGATCAAGCCACACTCCCAGACTTTTAACTTTGTTGTCAAGAGGGATTTTTGCGCCCATACTGTCAACAGCAAAATTTTCGGAAACTCTCAGTGTGGTTGCTTTGGATCCCAGGATAATGCACTGTGCTTTACTTGTATTAACTTTGAGCCCATTTGAAGAATACCAATTATTTATGTGGGTCATCGCTGTTTCTGCATCCTTCTTTAGCTTTTCTAATTCGTTCGCTGGTCTAACGAACAGCAATTGAACACCGTCCTCGTATAATGTCATTCTGGCATTGTCGAGATGGTTTCCACAGTTTATTTCATTGATAAACAGAAGGAAAAGAACCGGTCCGAGAATCGATCCTTGTGGAACCCCAAAATTTACATGTCTTGGAGAAGAGGTGATTTTTCCATCTAACACGACAGACTAGGACCGCTGCCTGAGATAGCTTTCAAACCAAGGTGTTTGGATGTTTAATTGCATCAGTTTTTGCAGCAAAATGTCGTGATTTACTCTATCAAATGCTTTAGAGAGGTCCAGCAGCACGATTAATGATAGACTTTTTGCGTCTATAGCTTTGTATACGAGTTCGGAGATTTTCAGAAGCGCGTCTTCAGTAGATGTCTTCCGTCTGTATGCATACTGACATTCATTGATCAGGTTTGCCTCTTCTAGGTAGTCAAGGAGTTGACGTGCAATGATTTTTTCCAGTATTTTTGAAGTTACTGGTAGGAGGCTCATGGGTCTGTGATTTGAAGGGTCGTTTACCTCCCCTTTTTTATGGATAAATTTGATTAGCGCGTGTTTCCAATTTTGAGGGAAGGTATTTGTTACAATAGATGTGTTGATAAGCAGCTGGATATATGGCAGAATAATTTGTAACCCGTCGTTGAAGTACTGTAATGCTATTCTATCGTTCCCACAAGAATTGGTATTTTTATGCGCGAAAATAGCCGAAGCGATTTCCAGTTTGCTTATCGGGCTCGGTGTCCACATTTGGTCGTTCTTGGTGGATGAGTCGTTAAGAGATGGAACTGTGAACCGAGTTAGCTTATGCATTACCGGGGTTTTGTGAACCATCAATAAAGTTTTGCTGTGTTCGTTCATTACCTCTTTGTATGTGTGCTTTCCAACGTTAGCGAAAAACTAATTGAATGATTCTGTTATTTCTTCTGGGTTTTCATAAGTTGAGGACTTTTTTGGTTTCTTGTGGGGCACAATATTTCCAAGGATGTTCCAAGTCTGCTTCGGGTTGTTGTTTGTTTTTTCTAATTCAGCAAGGTGCGCATCTCTCTTCGCTTCGCCTATTAAGTTTTTTACGCGTGTTCTCATCGGTTGACAAACCCCTCGCAAGACATTCAAAACACGCTATTCGTCGGTCAAATCCGTGCTATTTGAATCAGTGTTACTTTTATCACCATTTTTATTAGCTTGACCTTTCAGAAACTTTTGAAAATATTTTGGGTTTTGTATTTCCTGCTTGAGTTCAGGAGTCATCCAGCAGACTGGAGAACGAGTTAATTTTTTATAACTATTGGTGCTATAGTGTCGAGAGCTGCTGAGAACGTGTCTGCGAAAATGTCCGCACAAATAATCACGTCGTCCATGTTGCGCATGTTGTTAAGCGATGAGATTCTGTTCCATAAATCTTGCCTCAGTGAATCTCGTGAGTAGTTTTCTTTTGTTCTATACGTCCGGATGACGGGTACCCGTCTTTCTTTGCGTACTGACGATCCATTGTTTGTAATTATCAGGTCGATCAATGAGCTAATGTCTTCCGTGATTCTAGTTGGTTCCTCAATGAGTTGCTCAAGTTTTAATCTCTTAATTATTGGGCCAAATTTAATAGGGTTTTGATTGATCGTCATTGAAATCTCCTAGGACGTTCATGTTCTTCTTCAAAGTAGATGATGTCTTGAGATTGGATTCTATGAGGCTGATTGACTGGTTGCTGGCTTTGGATGGCCTGTAAATGGCTCCGACAACAAAAGATTTAGTTGTTTTTACATGAACGGCAATCCAAACATCGTCCACTTCGTCTCCACATCCACCCGTTTTCAATGTCCTGGTTGTGTACTCATTTCTGGCATAGATACAGGCATCGCCTCCTCTTTTACCTCGGTCTTTTCTAAACAGTTCATACCCATCTATCTGAATGAAGTTGCTATCCATGCTGGGCGCCAGCCATGTCTTTGTAAGGCAGAGTATATCCACATCTTCATCCTTTAGCATCAATTTAATCTGGTCTAGCTTAGACAATAGACTTCGCATGTTTATGTGTTAAATTTGTATGTGGTTCTTGTCTTTTGGTTGAGGCTTGCTTGCTTTGTCGTCCAGCTCGTGAGGGGCCCGATTACAATCTAGTCACATGTGCACGGGTGTTCTGCAATGACTATTGCTTCAATTTGTGTTGTTACTGTCGATGACCGTAGTGTTGCCTGTAACAATGTCCTGGCTTTTGTGGACGCTGTCTGGTGAGTCTTCGACATAGATACAGGTATCAGGTGCATCGTACAGGGCGGTGAATTTATTGGAGCAGAATTTTTCGTCTTTTGATGCACTGTTCGTTTTGGGGGAGTGTGAGAACTTCTGCATCTGTACAAGTGCGCTGTAATGATGGTCTTATAAGGGAATGAATACTCAAAGACCTGTCTGATTGTTATTCAAGTGTGGCTTGATGTCAATGTCAATCTGGTCCCAGAGCGGTGCTCAGCATTGTGGGGACCAAGTCTCCCACGGGTTGATTGTAGTCTTTGTTGTAAAAGTACTGTTATTTAAATATGCGGAATGCTTTTTTGGGATAAAACCTGAATAGAAGTCCATGTTCACATCGGCTTCATGCCATGCAGCGCCCAGTAACGAGTCAATGTCTTGTTCGGGACAATACCCAATTTGGTGCTTCCATGATTGGCTAATGGCATGTATCAGGCAGTGGCCATCTGTCGGAGTTGGCTTTAGCTGTAATTTGAGATTATTTAACACTGTGTAAATTTTATTGTTTACATGGACATGGGAATTTTTATAACCTGTCCTCTCTCTAGATTGTGGAGACCCTATCCTGGACGCCTGACTGAGGACATGGTGATTAGTATTATGATGAGGAGCATAGTGGTTTGTTTGGGATACCCCGGAAGGGACGTAGGGTTGAGGAGGATGATATTTTGTCAAGTGTTCAGTGTCCAGAACAATATGTGGGAAGTAGGTTTATGGTGGAAAACATCGTTTGGTTTGATGTTCATTGGCATTGATGATGGGTGGAGCGTATAGTTGGTGTGCAGGGGGCTTTGCGTGCTGTGCAGTTGCATTGACTATGGGTGGAGCGTATAGTTGGTGTGCAGGAGGCTTTGCGTGCTGTGCAGTGGCATTGACTTTGGGTGGAGCGTATAGTTGGTGTGCAGGGGGATTTGTGTGCTGTGCACTGGCATTGATTATGGGTAGAGCGTACAGTTGGTGTGCAGGGGGCCTTGCGTGCTCTGAAGTGGCATTGACCATGGGTGGAGCGTATAGTTGGTGTGCAGTGGCTTTGCTTGCTGTGCAGTGGCATTGACTAGGGGTGGAGCGTATAGTTGATGGGCAGAGGGCTTTGCGTTCTGAGTAGTGGCATTGACATGATGGGTGGAATGCTTGGAATGCTTGTGCAGTGGCATTGATTGTGTGGAGCGTACAATTGGTGTGCAGGGGGCTTTGCGTGCTGTGCAGTGGTATTGATTTAGGGTGGAGCGTATAGTTGGTGTGCAGAAGGCTTTGCGTGCTGTGCAGTGGCATTGATTATGGGTGTAGCGTACAGCTGGTGAGCAGGGGGCTTTGCGTACTGTGCAGTGGCATAGCTGGTGGGTGGAGCGTCTAGTTGGTGTGCAGGGCGCTTTGCGTGCTGTGCAGTGGCATTGATGATGGGTGGAACGTAGGGTTTAGGTTTGTCTGCCGCGGTGCAACAGAATGGTGGGTTGTAGGGTTGAGATGCCGATGGTTTGGACTGGCGTGCTACGGCATGGAACGAGTTTAGCTGGAAAGCCGGTATATGTGTTGTGTGCGTGATTTCGGAGTCATGAGCCTTAAGTGATCGGCTCGTAGGCAAGGGCTGGACTGTGATTGCGCTCTGCGTAAGTGTATTCGTAATCGAATGATTTGCATTGCGGGCTGGTACTGTGCGTTAGGTCGTCGCTCGTGGAGGACCGACGGTCGCTTTCTTGTTGGTTGTGAGGCAAGCGGTGTTTTTGGGCAGGGCATGAGAGTCGCGGTGCGTTGCTGATGATGGGTACGGTGTGAAGAGGCCGTGAGTGTGTATAGTCGGCTGACTTATGGGCGGGTGCCAGAAGAAGAGGTGCAGTCCGTGAATGTGCGCAGCTGGCTGACTTGTGATCAGGTGTAGGTCGTGAGTGAGTGTTGCTGGTTGAGGAGTGATTTAATATCAATCGGAAGGGTGTACGCCAAGGGAGTGTGTAGTTGACGTGCGTGTGATTGGGTGTCGATAAGAAAGGAGGACGGTGGTGTGACCGAGGGAAGCATAGAAAGGGAGGGCGCGCATATGATTGCCTTTTGTGGTCATAGTGATAGTAGGAGGCTGACAGTAGCTCAACCCAGAGGGAACGTAACGTGCTACAATATTGAGGAGCTTGATCGTTCCTCTTCTGTTGAGATTTGAACTGTTTTGGTGAAAATATATCGCGTCAGGGTTTTTAGTAAGTCTGTTCCTTAGTGTGCCGGTTGGTAGTGACACAGACTCATGAAGTGGATCCTTTCTTTGATTGACGCGAGTTTGATGGGTTCGGCCACATATATCTTTGCGACTCTATGATTTGCCAGAATTGTTTTGACTATTTTGGCTATGTCTTCTTTTTTGACGCGATCTGTAAGCAATATTATGTAATTTTTGTACGGGTTTTTGGTCTCAATGGTTCTAAAGAGTGCTTCAAAGTTTTGCCCGTTGATCTTATGGACCGAACATTTCCTCGTAAGGTCATCTGGTTGAACATTTGAGATGAAGTCATCTCCTATGAAGGCTGTTCCAAAAGGTTTTTTGGTTTCTCCTGAAACGGTTCTGGCATTGTGCTCCGCACCAGGCGGCAGGCTTGTTCGTTGGACCTCGTCTGCTACTCTAACAGCCATGTAGTGGGAGGCTGGTGAGCCCTGGGAAGCAGGCGGGGGCTGTGGAGATCAGTTAGTTGCTGACGGGAGGATGACGGGGGTTCATTTTCAGAGGAATGGGAGGGGGGATGGGACTGTGGATGGCGGAGTTTTCTTAAGTGGCGGGGTGTCAGCTTTTTTTGTGTGTGCTGTGGGGAAGTTGCGTGATTTTAAGGATATCGGACCGATATTTTCGGTCTTTTTTGTGAAATTCTTGCTTTTGCACGATGAGCAATTTGCATTACTTCTGAAGCAAGCACAAGTAAAGAAAAGCGACTGTGTACCAAAAATATTGGGTATATGTTACAGACAGTTAATAATGCTGTTAATGATGCAACGCAGACTGGTCTGATAATGATGATTTACAGTGCTAGGTAATAAATAATAGTGCACTGCTAGTGATAGAGAGATTGCACCAATAATGTTGCTTTGCAGTGCAGTACACTGAAAAATACTGCACTGCTAATGACCTACCAAAATGCTCTAATAATGATGCTTTGCCGTACCGAGCACTGAGTTACACCGTACTGCTCGGTACAGATCACTGAAAAATACTTTACTGCTAATGATATGATAACAAACTGCTCTAACAATGATGCTTTGCCGTGTCGAGCACTGAAACACAATGTGCTTGATGATGTACCACAGTACTGTAGTAATGGTGATTTGCAGTGCAGAACCTTGAATAATACTGCACTGTTAATGATATGAAAAAACGACGAACATTTGGACAGGAATAAGAATTGCGGGTAAATCTTGATTACCTGAGCTCGAATGAGATTATTAGGCTTACCGAATTTCTACAAATATTTCAAGGAGATTATGTGGAGCAGCCAATAAAAAGAAAAGAAGCGGCAGAGAAAAAAAACATATGATTACAAATTCAATTAAATGCATAATATTTCTCTAAGAGCCGTTTGCAAGTGGCCTATTTTGTTGATGGGGGGATGGGGAGGGTGGTGGATGTAGGTCCACTGCACTCTGGCAAGCAGGCGCGTTTATGGGCTAACATAGCCAAGGCAGACAAGAGAAGGTAGGCGAGGTGGGGGGGGGGAATGGTGAGGCTGGACTCGGAGATGGTGGTGAACCTACTGATTGATGTCACAGGCTGGTCTAACAATGTCGATTTGCCATACAGAACACGGAAAGTACGGAACACTGTACGGAACACTAGAAAACAAAATACTGCTATTGACACAAACGACTGCTATAATGAAAATGATTGCGCACTGGGAATACGAAAAGTACGGAACACTGACCGGAATACTGAAAACACTGAAAAGCACAATCCTGCTAATGAAACGAGCGGCTGCTGTAATGATAATAATCAATATTTTTAGCGCTGAACATTGAGTAACACAAAAACTGCTGTATTGTCATAATAATTATAATTTTCGTTGCGGCATATTGAATAACACAAATACTGCTGTAGTAATCATGATTTGCAGTATTCTCGACCATTTGGGTGAACGTCGGGCATACGGTGCAGCCTGTCATGGGTGTGCACACTGAAAGTACGGAACACTGAAAAACCCAATACTGCTAATGATATGAGCGACTGCTGTGATTATAATGTTTGCACGCTGGAAGTAAGTAACACACTGAAATAGCACAATCCTGCTTATGAATGACACAATACTGCTCATGAGTAACACATTTCTCTGAATAACACAATCCTGCTAATGAAGGGAGCGACTGCTACAATAATTATTATTTTTAGCGCAGAAGATTGAATAACACAGGTCAGTGCGGAACAATAAAAAACATGAATACTGCAGTGGTAACTACTTACAAGCAATCTTCAAAAACAGAAATATAGGCTAATCGTCACAAAAAAATGTAAACTAACGACTAAAGACACTAACCTATCAATACATGAGAAAAAAAAGATGACGCATGAAAATAATTTGGAGAGCACTCTAATAACGAAATGAGCTCATAAAATAAAGTAAAAAGTTGTGAAAAAAGTAACTACTTACAAGCGATCTTCATACACAAGAATCTAGGCTAATCGACACATAAAAATGTAAACTAAAGACAAAAGACACTAATCTATCAATACATGAGAAGAATACGCAAGGAAATAATCTTTTGAGCACCTGTGCACAAGATTTGATTCGAGGGCTCAGGTTTTCTAGTGCACTGGAGTCAATGTCCTTCTGGCACCGTACCTGATGTACGCAGGCTAATGATCGTCAGCGGTAGACTGAAGATGAAGCCGAAGTAGGTCACCTGTGGAATATATTCCTGATCATCGCAACTTAACCACATGAGTGCAGTATTTTCTTTTGATACGTTACACATCACTTGAAGTGCCTAGCCGTGCGCACTATTTTTTGGCACTATGATAACAATTGCTATCTATTCTGGCACTATGATCAAAATTGCTATCTATTCTGACACTATGATCAAAATTGCTATCTATTCTGGCACTATGATCAAAATTGCTATCTATCTAAATGCCCAATAGTGTTTACAGAGTGCGCATTATTGAGTTCATTCATGTGAAATCATTATGCAGCCTTAGAAACTATATGAATTGATGTGCAAGGAACGCGGTGAACTGGTCTGCAGGGAAGGCGTTGAACTGAGTATAGCGAGCACGGTGAACTGGCTAGAAATTTTGAGTTGCTGTCCCTCCAGCGGGTGGAGAGGGTCCCATTGACTGGCTGGTGGGTTGCAAGATATGGTCTCTCCAATGGAGAGAAGGTTCCACTAACGGGCGGGCGGGGTGCAGAAGGTGGTCCCTCCAACGGGCGGAGAGGGTTTCACTAGCGTGCGGGTGGGGTGAAAGAGATGGTCCCTTCAACGGGCGAAGAGTGTCCCACTAACGAGCTGGCAGAGAGCAAGAGATGGTCCTCTCAGCGGGCGGAGGAGGTCCCACTAACGAGCGGGCGGAGTGCAGGGGATGATCCCTTCAGCCGGCGAAGAGGGTCACACTAACGAGCTGGCGGGGAGCAGGAGATGGTCCTTTCAGCGGGCGGAGAAGGTCCCACTAACGAGCGGGCAAGGTGCAGGGAATTGCCCCTTCAACGGGCGGATAAGGTCCCACTAACAGTCTGGTGGGGTGCAGGAGATGGTCCCATTGACAAGCGGGCTGGGTTTTAGGAGAGGGTCCCTTCAATGGGCGAAGAGGGTCCCACTAACAGGCTAACGGGTGCAGGAGATGGTCCTTTCAACGGGCGAAGAGGGTCCCACCAACGAGCGGGCGGGGTTTGGGAAAAGGTCCTTTCAATGGGCGGAGAGGATTTGTACCCAGTTGTATACAAACGGACACAAGGTCTCACACTATGTTTCCTTATTTTACTTGTTATCTTTTGGCACTACATCCTTTGACGACTTGCACGTCAGATTTGCCTTTCCTTCCCTATAATTTTTATATTCTTGACGATGACCGTTTCAGATGTCGCCACACATTACTGGTGGATTTATGTTTATTCAATTTCATTCATTTTTTTGCACATATTACAGACCTCCCTTATCCCATCAATTTCGAACAAATGGTGTCTCAAGCTATACCCCATCCTTCCACAACAGAACCGCAAACTTGTCTGAGCAAGATCTAATCGGACTCTGATTTATTTCCTACCAATCTGTATCACATCATGATCATTCATCCCGAGATAGGTTTACGGCATTGTTTCACGCCTTGAAACATATTCTTCGACCGATTTCGACAATTCGATGTTACCTCCGACTAACTGACTTGAAGTATTTTATTGCAATTCATTGCTTAACCTTTGATTTTAGGGTTATATAAACATTTAATAAAGGATTTTTATGGTATATTATTTATTTTATTGGCATGATTTACAGACTTTGCTAGCATCATCCATGCCATCTACCTGCTTTTTTGATTTGAAACAGCATGGTTCGTTCATCCAACCATACCCATCATCACTATATCTCAGTTTCCTCTCAAAATCCTTCATATTCTCCATCATATCTTTGATGCGAATACCAAGGCTGATCCGTTCACGTGAGTCCACAAATGTATTGCTTCTTCTTCTTGAACCTTAATTATTCGAAACTTCTCCGATTCAAAGTCATTCTGATCTTCGTCATTGAGAAATTGTTGCTGCATACGATCCAGTTTTTTTTTTGTTCATGGGAACAATTTTTTTTCCACTTCTGCAGCTTTATTACAGCCTTGATGATGATTTTCCGCTTAGATCATATCAATTTCGAGATTTGCTTTCTTATTTCCCAATGAAATTTGTTACATACGACTGTAACGCGTCGACATTAGCTACCAAAAACCGACTTAATTTTTCCTTCATCCATATATGAATGATATCTACCAATCTTTTGATTCTTGTTTTACCCATTCTGAGATAACTGGTATTTTTAACAGTACTAAATATATGTTCAAACCAAGCCGTATCATCTTCGGAAATTTTTTCATCCAACACCCGTTTACAAAATTTTGAGACGTGAACATTCGTTGTTGTTTGTTTGAAGATGAGCCGTCCTGCTCCACTTACACTCAACGTAACATCAATTCCAATCTCAGTATGCAGCTAGCTAATATGAGTTGATTACGTGTTGTTTTTCGCAAAACATTAGGCCTAAAACTGCTTGCCTAGGTCATCATGTGTATGTATGTATGTGTATAGGGCTGTGTACGTATGCGCACGTGTATGTTCATGCGTATGTACGTGTTACATGAGTTGAAAAAATGTATAACAAAACTTTAAAATTCAAAATTTTACTAGAAGTTCAAAATTTCGGGGGATAATAGAGCCAAGGCGATCTAATGAAGTGATAATTTGGCTACTTAAGTACGGTGTTATCCCTTGAAAAATCTTATTCTAACAGTAAAACCATACATAAAACTTGCTAAACAAATGAATTGGTTTAAACCTAATAAAAAATACCTGTAAATTCTTTGCCAACGCTCTAACAAACATAACCAACCAACCAACGCATAAGCGACATATATTACCGTTTATAACACTGCAGTGTATTAGCGAGCGATCGCCTAACATTACATGAAACTGATCTATATTACTGGACTTGTAACAATCA
>SDVV010021751.1:0-13072 GCA_016164225.1 Gammarus roeselii
AAGAATCTGTGTTGAATGAGAATGGGTGATGCATGCACAGAAAAAGAGGGTCATAAACAAGGTTTCGTACGAAATCCTCTTCATGAGTAACCTATTAATCACTATTCCATTTTAAGATGTTTGGCATCTTCCACGTCACATATTTAGTATCAACTTCCACGCTATAATATTAATGCATTCTGAATTAAAATATTGAGTGTACACTAATACTACTTTTAATATCTACTTTGAAATCTGAATGATTTCGTTCATCCTGCACCAAATAAGAGTCAATGTGTCAGATCCTACTGTTTGCCGTCTTGTTGCCCGACTAACGACTCCTGTACCGCTGAGTCAGTAACTGTAAAGAGTTAATAGAAAAAATCCTCTACACTACGGACTAATATATTTCCGGGCTAAAGGATCAAAGAACACTTGAAGAGTCAGTTGCTATAGAGGTTCAAAGTTAATGATGAGATCATAAGATATAAAAGTCGTCTATAGAATGTTTTCATTTTTAAGCAGATTGGGCAGACTATTTGTGGAAGGAGAGACGAATGTTATGGACGCAGAGTGTGACGAGATGTAAGGAGCGGCAGAAGGAGTTGTGTATGGTCGCCCTGTCAGCATGACGAGGATTAGCACACCAAGCATTAACAACTAACAGTGAGCGACCCAAGTGCTGCTGGGAGTATTGTCCGTGACTGCAGCCTTGTTACAACAAACAGTTGCATAGAGTGTAACGGGAGCGCAATACAGACATGTCTTTCGACAACGAACTCTTAAATGCCGCCCTGCAAGTCCTCGCACTCATCAATTGAGGATGCAATTGAAATTCTTTAAACTTTAGTTTGGATGACAGTAGAGTAATAACATATTAGTAATTTGCGATGGATTTTGACTGCATGGTCTAATAACTGATTATATCGGCTCTGATTTGTCACCATTTGGTTTTCTTTACCATTACTGTCACGCGCTAACTCTGCTGGCGTGCACGTTTGTGTCAGAGTAACGATAGATGGTGCGATTGGTTGAAGTATTCGTGAGTTAGAACATTCTAATTTATATATTTCAAGAAAGTTCTGAGAATGGAAGTAACTGAACGACTCCTTTATTGTACTCAGTGATTGCACGGTTGCGCTAAATTGCTTATAGACCCTGTAATGGAATAATATATGCATGTTTTGCTGGATGTAGGTTTCAATTGATGAGTTCGAGAGTGCAGGTTCTTATTGGCGATCGGTGCATACATACGTGCTCGCAGGCACGCAACCACACACAAACATAGACATCGACACACTCACGTTTGGCTAACGACACTAATGGTATTCAAGTCAATAGTCTGTTCCCAGCTGAGAATTAGGAGTGGCTTACCATCGGCCATCCTTCAGATGACTGTCTGTGGCAGATATTTCTCTTATAATATTTCTGCCGCCAACTTATGAATGAAGGATCAAGAGATTTAGATGTTCACGTACGGGTTGTCATTACAATTGACCGTAACTTACATGCGTTATTTATTTAATCTTCATAATCTTTCTGGCTCAGCGTGGAGGAAAACAAGAAGAATACACCTTGGATCGGTCAACACCTAGATACTTATCGAAAATAAATCGATATGTTTCCATTAGTACCTACACGTGTTCCTCCTCTGTGTCCAGAGAACAAGTAGTTCAATTCATCCAATGCGATTTGAATTATTCGACTCATGTTCCAAAGTGCTATTTCTGTCCAATGTACAGATGTCTGCAACAGTTTACCGACATTGCTATTAGTAAAACAACGTATTATTGTCACTGTTTCGCTTGATTTTTTATCCTTTTTGCTGCGATGTTTTTTGAACACTTGTACTTTAAAGGGACTGAATACGTTTTGTAGTCAAGGTAAACTAGGATCAAATTAGGCATATGTTTTATTTGTCATTGAAAGATCATTGAAATGTCAATAATCACGATAAGTTCCACAATTGCAACATTCGGAATTTTACGTTGAATTACGTATCAAACAGAATTGATTGAAGTTGTACTTTTCACTTAAACAATTTACAAACAAAGCAAATTTGATTTGCTGAAATTTATTGTTTCATTCTCCACTAAAAATCAGTCATGTTTTATTTAATCCAAAAGCGATAATATCCATCCTAACACTAATCAAGAATTTCCGGTCGGCAAACTTCATTGATGACTGTACTAGTTCGACATGTCCCAGTTCGATATGGCAGTGGCGCTGTCGTGAGGTCGGTCTCTTAATATTTACTAAGCCAGGTCATTCTTATCACCTGGCATCTGTGCATGCACGTACATATGTACAGACGTTGGTTCTACTCTAACATGACGCTTAAAATACCAAGTACATGAACTATTTTTTACATGCCGAATTTGCTCGAACGCCTGAATTGTATGCTAATTAAAACTGTTTCTTTAAATATGAACAATGTACATTCGAAATGAACGAAACTTCAGTGTAAACTACACTTCTTCCAGAGAGTGGCGTTGGTAGGATTTGCTACGAATATATAATACATGTCATTATAGGACAGACAGAAAAATTTATGCAGTTAACTTTCGCTTAGCGGACAGATTGATTTAATGGTTTTACTTTGAAAATGGAAAAAATGGATAGGCATATAAACTATTTATTCCGCTTTCCTGTTTATTGGACAACATAAGGTGAGTCATGTCATGTTATTCTGATAAATATTTTAGAAGAATTTATGTAAGTTACTGTTTCCTGTTGAACCATCCGCAAGTCTTTGAGGTCAACACCGGTGATTTCAGCTACATTTTCTTATACGAAAGTAGAATGGTTTCAATATTGTGGTGTTAGAATTAGACGGCATTCAGTGCCCTTCGGATGGGTTGAGTTGCATTTGCCCTGTGGTATAATGATCAAATATGTGTAAAGAGTTCAAATCAAAACACATGAAAAACAAATTATAAAATACATAATTTTTGAATGATATAAAATAAGACGCGCCTTTTCAATGAATTTTGTTCAACAGCTTCAAGAAATTGACTTTTTCTCTGTTCGCTTCTCGAGTTTTGTGTAGTAAGAACGCGCCAGTAGACAAGGTTACTGCAAACGATATCATGTATATTATAAAGAATTGACGCGACAGGATATTTTGCTGGTATTGTGCAACCAGCAACTATTCATTGGTAGTCAAAACCCCACAAGATTAGGATTTTGAGCCCGATGGAGTGTTGAACTTCATAAGTTTGTTTGGATTTCGAGATTCTATGTACGAAAACAGTGCATGTGAAACACACATGCAAAATGAAGTACACGGTTGGTGAGCAACATATGCACGGTTGAAGATTAAGTGTTTGTCTGCCGCTCGTAGAACTACGAGTGATTGACAAACACATTATAGCAGGCAAATGGGGAATATTTCAATTGAAACTCACGCAATTCATGGTTAATCTCTAATGATCGAACAGCCGCGTATTTCCATGTTATGCTCTATCTGCCAGTTCTAATAGGTGGCTGCAAACGGTATGACATGGTTGATATGATGGAATATTTTGAGCGACAAAAATGCAAACAAGACTTGTATTGTTTTTTTACATCATATACTTATTAAAAGATATCATTTTCAGGCTTCAAAATAATTTATTGAATCACTACATTAGAAATTCTTCTTCTCCACCATAGCTCACTAAGCTGACCTCTGCGCCCCAATTGGTCACAGAAATCTGGAGGAGTGTTGATGATGCAGTACAATGATAAGTAGCTGAAATTGATGCAATACATCACGTAGTTCAATTGCCTTGTGCCAACGTCACTATTCAGAATAAATTGGTCGAGCATCTCAAGATAGTGTACATCAGAAGTTGCTGTTATATCATGCGAAATACTCTACGATGGCGGCACACAGTTCGAGGTAAAAAAATATAGAGCAGACGTCTCCAAAAATATATGTAAATGGGAGGTTAGATCACATTCATCTGGCATAGCTAATCTTTTCAGCCACTGACTCTATCATCGGATCTACGTTCTCAGAGTATCTATTCCTGGCTTAGTTTAATGATAGCATCGTGCAATTCCAGTTCGTAGTTAAAGATTTGTTCTGAATAGAATTTGTAGGCACGCAACTGCAAGAACAAATATTTATTAGATTCTTAGAAAGTGATATAATTTATAGCATATATGCTACTGATCTACAATTTAGAGAGTAACGATAGCTGGGATGCGATACTGTAATATATTTAATTGCGGATGGGGTGCTTATCTACCATTTAGGGAGTAACGGCAACCTGTTCGCATCACCGGCAACTCAATGCCAGTCTTTGCAATGCGAATATATTCGACGATATATATTATCTTCTTTGAGTATATACCTTATGTACTACATATGGAATGGCAGAGCTGAATATCATTGATCATCTAGACCAACTTCAAATATGCAGGAGTAGAGGACTATTAGTGAGAGAAAACGTTCTCCTACGTGATGTTTGGTACAGAAAATGGTTGATTAATAGTAAAAAATGGCAGTTTAGTGGTTGATCAACACATAGAGTTTACCAATCACCCCACACATCCTCAACGTCCAACGGGCGGAGACACACAACAATGGTAGCTCCAAAGTCACGCTACTTAACTGCCTATCTTCACTGTAAAGAAGAACTGTAGCTCGATCAGTGCGGATTTACTTAAACAGTATCTCTGATTAGTTAGGAGATCAAGAGTTATTGACTATCAAAGATGACGCAAGGGGTTGTAATAATTGTGATTAAGCTTATGAACTTCTATGAGACGCAAGCGTAATCTGAGTGTCTTTTGACAAGCCATGTTTAGGCTGTTGAGATCAAATAAGAACTTTTTTTCTTCCTTCTTGTTGTTTGACTGGTATTTTGCTAACCAGTTGCACGAGGCATTCAGTGGGATGACCGTCTAACGTCATATATCCACTGCACTGATGGGATAGCATGAAGAAGTTGGGGTTTGGTAACATCCACCACAGTAGCATGTCTATGGAACACGCGTCGCACCAACTGACATGTCATGCAGAAACATGTGCACCACTCAATGTCTGCTTCTAGAACACATGAATGTTGAAGAATGTTTGATGTATCGATGTCTACAATGATGTGCACTCAAGAGGCTATATTTAGAAGTTTTACAGAAATAAACGATTCCATGTGTTAACTTTCGAGCCGAAACAACGATCTATAAGTTCTAACGATCAGCATTATCGAATGAAATTATTGCCTTCAATATGTATTTCATCTTCAAAAAAAGTAAACATTAAATGGAATCACACATTCGGGCAGTAATACAACTTGGGTCACACTGTCAAACTTTTTGACATCCATATATGAACAAGCATATAATTCATTTATCCTTATATGAACAAGCTTATAATTCATTAATCCTTATATGAACAAGCTTATAATTCATTAATCCTTATATGAACAAGCTTATAATTCCTTATTCCTTATACGAAGAAGCTTATATTCCATTTATCCTTTCATGAACAAGCTTATAATTCACGAATCCTTATATGAACAAGCTTATATTTCATTAATCCTCCACAATTTGACACATCCCAGCCTGTTTTTTTCCAACAAACAAGGTGTGTCAAATTAGTTCAACAGAATGGACACAATTTTTTTAATGTGGTTTTCTGCAACCGGACGTACCTATTATGGTGGTTTCAACAGTTTGAAGTCTTGTTATGGAATGGAGTTAACAACACACAATACGTAAAAGAGTGAAACATTTTTTCCCAATCTATGAACAGTGGGATATAATTGTATATTTATATACAGTGAATAGTTTGATAACATCTTTAGAAGCTATAACTTATAAATATTGAACCTAAAATTATTTTTATATATGTTGGAATAGGCAAAATATGCGGAAAGACAGAATTTGTCCGGGTTCGATAACAGGAAACTCTTTTATGGAACGCAGTACATAGAAGCAACAAACTCATTAATAATAGCAAGACTTTGAAAGTTCATACGGAACAAGTATAAATATTTACAAATTCAACAACCAACCGTGAAAATGTGACTTACGCCTTGATAGGCAGGAAAGTGTTGGGTGTAGATAGTGACTGTGAAAGGAACCAGCACTCTCTTCACGTGATGATGTCGGATTGACTCGACAAAGAGCCAGCCGGCTCTGTACAAAACACCGCCTCACATAGCTTGGGAAATAAACTCCTACTTAAATTTCCTACACGCCTAAAGGTTTTACTTCGTAAGTGTACCTAACCAAGACACAGTTATAGTACACTGACAAAATAACCTTCATCAATAGAATAAATCTGCGAACGAGTTTCCATTGATATCGGAAAACCGTTGCTGAGTCAATCTTCCACCTCTAAAACTATTCATTCTTCAAGAAAAATATGCAATCAAAATAAATTTGGTGGCTAAAGTATTAGACAGAAATAGGCCGATGTCTATTTTTTCAATAATGCCTCCTCTTGGCTCAGATAATTTATACCTTGACAGCGCCAATGTCCAACTTTTCTCCCCTCTATCTTCCTGTTGAATGGCACATGCTGATTGAATACTCTTTGTTGAGAATTAACATCCAATATCTACAACAATTGGTGGTAGAGTCGTGGCAATAGGAATTGAGCTAAAAAGCAGACTAGGAATGTCAATTCACCGGAATTTCTCTGTAAGTTTTCTGAGGGCAAGCCTCATTGGCAATCTAACATGGGAGTAATAGAATCAGACATGCTTGAAATTTCCTGAGATGACCAGTACGTAGAGGGTTCGTTGTAACGTCTGCCCTACAAATGAGGTTGGCGAGGGTCGTCCGTGTTGTCTCAAGGTCCAGATCGATGGAGAGGTGTTCACAATAGTCGCTGGGCGATGAGGGCCATCATCAGAAGGGTTCCGACTGACATCACACTGGCATCGACATGAGCACTGGCCGATGTCTTCTGCTGTAGAAAGTCAAGTTGCAATGTCGTTCTGATAAAACATCGAGTTATATCAATGACGGCAGCATGAGTACAGCTACGTCCATAAATGCTAGCAAGCGTAAGTTTAGTTTATAACTAATCATTTGATTCAAGCAACAGTTGAACAATTCAAAATTTATTTGTTCCGATTAATAATTCTTTATATGTCACTTCCAGAAGATAATGCATTACGATTCAATTTTGGATCAAGGATACGAGTGATACGCGAACATTATAATTATTCGTTTGAAAGTGGTTCGAATCAAATAAATTATTCCAATCAAAAATATTTTCCCACGTTTATTCGTTCTGTTTGAGATGGCTACTTGGGAGCTCCAATATCAAAGATGAACTTTGTGATATAAGTTCCACATTTATTTGAGTATCAAAAGCAGGCCCTTTATGCATTTGCGTGCACAGTCTATCAAAAAAATCTTGCCCTAAATAGCAAATGTTGCATCAGGCGAGGAAAAAATGTGTCTTTCCAGTCGGATTTTCTTTACGAAATCAGAGCGAAAATGCATATTTTTTAGACGATAACATATCAATTAGGGAAACAAAATTTACCAGGTAGATATGCAATATGCATATTGAAATAAACGTATATAAAGTTTATATAGTGAATTTAAATACAACGCATTAACGCAAACATTTTATTCAATTATTACCAATAATTTCAAATAACTTATGCAGATAATAATGTATCTTCCAAGTCATGAAACGGAGAGTGTGGAATTAAAGTTTCAATAAAGATTTGTGCTTCATCGCTTCTTGCTTCGCATCAATTCTCAATGAGCAGAAGATACAATTATACCTTCTTATACAATTTCTTGATAAGTAATAGTCGCTGCCCGGCAAAGACGTCATCAATATGCTGCATTAACTGTAGTGAAGTGTCAACTTGTCTCGAACAGCGCCAACCAAACTAACAGGCACGAATGGATTAAATGCTACCATTATGGTCAAAATACACGTAGAAGATTTATCACTATTATTGTGTGTGTGCTTGAATGTAAACGGGAAACAAACATTTTTATTTACAAATCGAGAAGTCAATTGGTTTAGTGGGTAAGGTTTGAACTATGCAGCACAAAAAAAACGTTATGGATCCTTTTAACTGGATTTCATTTACTCAGATTTTTATTTACATATTCTCTCATCATGTAATGTGGAAGCTCTGACTTCTCACGGCTAGCTGTCATGAGTCGCAGGACGAATGTTTCCAAACATACCTCGTCGACCATTGAATTAGATCTGTCGTTATTCGCATCATTCATTCGAAATGATTACGCAATTGAATATGTACTATCGGTTACAAAAATAGTGACCTTATTTTTAATTTCGCGTTTTATTTAAAATTATTTTAAATAAAATTGGATGTAATTTGGTAAGTGTAAACGGTTGTATGTTTACACCAAAACATCTGGAAGAAAATGCGAACGTGGAAATGCATACTATAAAACGTACTATCTTGGTGCAAGGATGTCGTAAACGAAATGTGAAATTAAAGAATAAAGTCTTTATCATTGTAACTGATAGTACCTATTGCATATTTTTAAAACCGAGAGCGTTTTCAAAACTGATAATAAATAAATTTATGACTTCTGTACAATGAAGTTGACTTGTCATGGCAACGTCAAGCGACGCTTGGCAACAACTCCTTTCAAGGCTGCCGTTGGCAAAGGTTGGCAAAGGTTATGGCAAAGGTTATGGTGCGTTTTGTCTGGGTATATTTTCAGTCGCCCGTGAATGTAGTTATATTGCATTCATAACTTCTTTAATTCCCTTCTGAGAAAGCGTTACAATTTTGTTGACGGCGCAACCAATGATGAACCATAATATGAAAGAAGTTTTTGGTCTCTTCTGATTGATCGTTAATTCTTCAGGCAATTATTTACCCTATTGGTCACGCTTGGTGCTTAAAAATCCTACACGAAACGAATACTCGTTCGTTATCTGTTGCTCTCCTTCAAGCTATCATTCCATTCAATAATCATCAATATGATCGTTCAATAAAATGTCAAAAATTGTTGGTATTTCGTCTACAAATAGCAACTGCACAACGGTGCCAGGCTGCCGCATTGAGACGACAAGGAGGTGGGTTTGTCACCTCCAGTGCGGGACTGACTGTTGAAGTACGAGGTTATGTTGATGAGAGGGCGCTCCGCATGATACGCCGCGTGGTAAACGATCTGTTTACGTGCTTCGTGCCCCTGTGTGCCGCAAATATGCCCGGTCAACTGAGAGACGAAGAGATCAGGCGACTAATAGACAGGTAGATGATAGTTTCCCCCTCCGTAGCCGCTGCTGCCGCAGCTGCTTTGCTAGGCTCCGCCCACCTACACGATTTAGGTAGCATTGCCTCCACAGAACGCGGGCGGTCTGCGCCAGTAAATCTTTTTCTACAGGGGTTATTAGTCATCTTTCCTTCGCAAGATCTTATCGATTAACTATACTACAGGCAAGAGAGATTCATGCTACATATGATGACTGTAGGGCAGTTATCTTGTCATAACAGGTAATCAGCAACTGATCGATGAATTTTTGTGGTTTAAAAAGTACTACAAAAGTGGCAACGCGCGACTCCTTCGAGTCCTCTCGTGGGGACCTAAAATGGTTATTAATGACATCAAAAACTCATTTGGAAGTTATTTATTTATTTGTTGGTTTATTGAAATTTCGTCCATTCTATGATGATAACAATTTATTTATACCAAGACTAATGTTTTTGAATGTTTTAGTATCATTAGTTACACAGACACGGCGCTTATGAAGTTATCCACGAAATTCAAGTATGAATGGAGCGGAACAGAGCATGCATACTGCAAAAAGTCTGATGCTATTTTGCTCCACTCCGGCTCGAATTTCGTCCATGACTTCATAACCACCGTATTTGTTTCACTGATGATACTGAGGAACAGAACATGTTTTTTTTAATTCAGAGGTGGTAGGAACAAAAGCTTCAATGCCTCAAGTTGGGGGTTCCAAGTTCCAGCGCAGCTGAGTAACCACCAGAGTTTCTAAGCAATTCGTGGAATGATCTTTCTCTTCCTATGCACCTTGCAATATTTGATTTTGTTAGAATTCTGTCATAAATTGTTATATATAATTCACTGTTGCAGATGCAATTTTTGGAAAACATATTGAACACATCTCGATAGGTCCCTGTGAAGTCTCATTGACCAACTCGCTATAGTTTTGAAAATATTTGAATAAATAGAAATCGTTCTCTTGTTTTGCTAGGGAGTGTACACACACACACACATATGCACAGCGGCAGCATGATTATTATAATCTAAACGACATAAGCGACTTATTTATTGCCATTTTGGTACTGTCGCCAGCAGACGTTCATTGACATAGCTATTTATTTATTTACTCAGTGGAGATATGAATATTTGTGTAAACAAATTAAAATACATCTGCTGGGGCTATACTAAAATGAATCCTAAATTATATTATATTCCATTTATTTGGTCATCTTATACAACGCTCCCGATTTAAACGTTTGAAATAAGAGATTGCAAATAACTTTTACAGATCTGAAGCAACAACTGCATTGAATTGCGTTTAGGGTGTATCGTTATTACCCAGACACTCTCATGAACGCTTTCAAGGCATTTAGGGTGTATCGTTATTACCCAGACACCATCATGAACGCTTTCAAGGCATTTAGGGTGTATCGTTATTACCCAGACACCATCATGAACGCTTTCAAGGCATTTAGGGTGTATCGTTATTACCCAGACACCATCATGAACGCTTTCAAGGCATTTAGGGTGTATCGTTATTACCCAGACACCATCATGAACGCTTTCAAGGCATTTATGGTGTATCGTTATTACCCAGACACCATCATGAACGCTTTCAAGGCATTTATGGTGTATCGTTATTACCCAGACACCATCATGAACGCTTTCAAGGCATTACACCTCATAACAGCTTCACTTCGCAGTTGACCGTTGAGGAGGCAGATTGAATAAACTTAACCAGGGCTAATTGTTGGTTGAAGGATTATAATTTGTAATGGTAATGACGGGTTAAAGTCTTGTAATGGCGGGAAAATGTCTTGTAATGACGGGCTAATGTCATGTAATGACGGGTTAAGGTCTTGTAATGACGGGCTAATCTCTTGTAATGACGGGCTAATGTCATGTAGTTACGGGCTAATGTCTTGTAACGACGGGCTAATGTATTGTAGTGACGGGTTACACGACACTGATGACGGCCAATTTTCAGAAGAAGGAAACAAATTTGTTTGTTTCTGAATTACTCCATCGAATGTTGTTTATGAACTTGGAGAAGAATTTTTGGACTGACTGTGCACGCTGTACCAATCGAAGTATCATCTTCCCACATTGTATGGACGTAACTGTGCTAAATTCCTGCAAGCAATTTTATTTATAACATGAGAGCTGTTTCAAAAATACTGAAAACAATTTCAACATAGTCTATATATATGAGATGTTTACCATCAGCACATGTCGTATTATGCCAGATCTGATATTATCACATATGTGTATATGAAGCATGTATTCAGGACACAGGCAATATTAACATCAAATTTCAAACAATGAGATCCTCATCTCATCTATTCCTAGGCTATTATAGGTATAACACTCTGAAAGGCAATATACCTGAGGAGGTTTCTCTATTTCCACCTCATTGGCAAGTTTGGGGGGCTGAAGAGAGGGTTGTCTCTCCTCACTCATGCTACTATCATCTCTGGTGTCGTTGGTTGTACAAGAGTCACAAGGCTGTAGGAGCAGAGCAATGTGGGGCACAAGATGCTGCCGTATCCAGCATGGCCCATCATACTAGATACTGACTACAGGGGGTAGGGACGGGAGGTGGTGGGCGTCTGTGGCAGCAGTATCGCAAAGCATCCCCGAGGGGTGGTGGCTTTTGACAATTAATCATTTTTCAAGTCCCAAACCCGACACACTTGATTAATTCATTTTCAAATCATATTAGTCAAGTTGATCATGAAAGAGACCTGGTTGAATTGCAGTTCGGGTCCACTTTGACCTCGCAGCTGTTCCCTGCAACTGGACGCAATATGACTTGAGCCACGAGAACGGCCGAATTACCCCTTTGGGCCATGGATTCTAGCGCGATATATTAGGAGACGAGCGATCAGGCACGGCCAAATGAAATGATTGAAAAAACAATGTTTGGAGAAGTGAGTAAGAATTATAGCAAGATCTCAGCATGCTCGTCTTTCATCGTCGATACTTTTCATTTTATAGTGAGGGAATTCAATACGCTTCTATTTATTATAAGTAACTGAATATGAAACAATTCGGAACAACGGGTTATTGATTGATATGAGAATGAAAATGGACAAAAAAATACAGTTTTTTATGTCATTTGTTACAAGTTTGAGTTCATTGTTGAGACATCAACTGGTTCCGATGAAAAAAACTTTCATGTTTCGAGCTTAACAAGAAAACTTCTCGAGAGGTCCGGACATTGAGCTCTCGGCCCAATGGCTATTGCGATACCGCTATAGATCAGCCCCCAGCTCAAACCACCCATTGGTTTACACGCCACACTTCCGCTTTCTAATCTTGGACATCGTTCCTGAAGTAAAGTAAACTTCACCTAGCTCGAGTTAGGTTTTTGGATTAGATACAGGCTTAAATTACTTCATTTAAGTGCTGCTGGTCTTAAACAGCTCAGAATTTTGTTATTAAAAAGTTTTGTTTCAGTGGATATAAGGAGTAACTGATTGGTTGAGAAGCAGAGTTGCATAACTTCATTCGGGTTCTCGTAGAAACAACATAGAACAGCTCATGTGGTTGTGCAAGTTTGCTTCTCAGCCCTTCAATTATTTCTGGCGTGTGCTCCGTTGGGGGTTGGGGAGAAGGGTTGTTGCTGAAGGAGCGACTAATTGTGGAGTGTGGAGGATGATGGGAAGGGAAGTACAAGGAGGGGAACTGCGCCTACAGGTATGAGAGTGGGAGAGGCAGTGGCCAGATTCATAGGCTGACGTACATACTAACACACTCACACATCAGGGACATTTTAATAGGAGATGATCATTTCGAGGATGAATTGATTGATACTCAAATCGTTATAACAGCAAGAAAGCCACAAGGCATTCGAATTCGGAATTTTTGTTCAAGAACATATCTGTGAGATATTTCACTCCAGTGCTTACAATAT
>SDVV010021752.1:0-13072 GCA_016164225.1 Gammarus roeselii
AGAAGTTGGCTGTCGATCATTTATTATAATATTATAATTTACAATCTGTATGTGTACATGTATGATGGTATATTGTGAATTCCATTCAGTTCGATGAAGGCGAGCCAGCAGCACTCTAGAGATGAGTTGCGATGTATTCTTTTTCGATTTATCAAACTCATGCACATGTTTTTTAAAAGATTTTCAATAACATATATTGTGAATCATGTTTTGGAACACGATGTAGCTACAAACCGGCCGCCGACAGATGAGCTGTCACGAATTCATTTTATCTCTCGTTTCGCTAGTTCAAATAGCGCATATGAAAACTAAGTTTGATGTATTATACCTAAGTATTGAAAACCCATTGCTAGACGATGGAATTAAAATGATTTAATAATAATAATAATAATCGGGAAAAAGTGTTGCGCTATAGTTGTAGCGAAACGTTTTATCACAAGTTTTGCCCCTTTGTTTCTGGTACGAATGATGTGGTCCCTGTCGAAGCAGCCGACAGGACTCACGTTGTTGAATCCCTTCAGGTATTTGAAGGTTTCAATAAGCTGGCCCCTCAGCCTTCGTTGCTCAAGGCTGATGAGGCCAACCTCTTTAAGCCTATCCTCGTAGCTGCGGTGACGTAGCTGCGGGATGGGCTTAGTTGCACGATGCTGGATTCGTTCCAGTTTGACTATGTCCCCCTCATGCGTGAAGACCAGAATTGGACTGCATGCTCAAGGTGGGGACGGACGAGGGACGTGCACAACGGCAATACAATGTCCTTCGCTCTGCAAAGGAAGACACGGGAGATGTAACCAAGGTTACGGTTAGCTATTTTATAACTTTCTTCGACCTGCGCATTCCATTTTATATTATTCGAGATAAGGACACCCAAGTCTCTCTGCTAGTCAACAGTTGCAAGATCGTTTCCTGCCATCGTGTGGTTGAAGTTGGCATTGCGACACCCCACGTGCATAACTGTACATTTTGCAACATTGAGGGGCATCTGCCAGGCTTCCGACCATTGGACGAGTTTTTCGAGATCTTGTTGAATCGCAACTCTGTCTCTCTTTCTCCATGCTGCATGACAGAGCTTTGTGTCGTCGGCAAATTTCGATACGTTGGACAGAAGCCTCGCATCCATGTCGTTTTCATAGATGAGGAAGAGAACAGGACCCAGGACACTGCCATGGGGCACCCAAGAAGTAACAGGGGCCCACCCGGACAATGGCTGGCCGATGCTGACTCCTTGCTTGCGTCCTGTTAGCCAGGCGTGCAGCCAGCGAAGTACGTTGTCACTAATGCCGAGCTCAGAGACTTTGTGAAACAGTTTCCGATGCGGCACCTTGTCAACGGCTCTTTGGAAGTCTAGGTAGATGACATCCACTGCCTTGCGGCGGTTGTACACGTTGATTACCTCATTGAAGATGTCAAGCAGATTCGTCGTGTTGAGTGTCATGAATGAGTCCGTTGTCTTCCAGATGATCAACCAGATGATTTCGTATCAATCGCTCGATGGTTTTGCACACGATCGACGTCAAGCTGATCATTCGATAGTTGCTGGGCGATTGTCGGTCACCTTTCTTGAAGATTGCCGTGATATTGACAACTGACCAGTCTTCGGGGACCTCGCCACTCGTCATCGATAAGTTGAAAATGTGGGTTAGGGAATCCACGGATTGTTCTCAAGTTTCCTTGAGAACTCTTGGGTTGTGTCCATCGGAACCGATCGATTCGTAAATGTACAGTTACTTAATTTGATTGTTAACTTCCTCTTGTGAACGCAATATGTCGTTGAAGCTGACTTCCCCAGCGCAAACAGTATCTCGTTCGTAGCCGGGGCCCTCAACTGTGAAGACTGAACAGATGAAGCTATTCAGAACACTGGACATGTCCTCAGGTGAAGTTCTGAGGGCACCATCTTCATCCATCAGCGGACCAACTGAGTCCCTAGCAATTCTAAGCTCGTTCATGTAGCGATGGAAATCCTTTGGGTTCATTTTGGCGTTATCCGCAATATTTTTTTTTCGTGTGCTTAGAGGATCGGACTAGTCTAGTGGCTGTCCTACACGCCAGGCGATGCAGTTCTGCCACCTTTTGGGTGTTATCCGTCAGTCGTTGCGCATTTAGTTGATCGCGGTGATTCAAGGCTCTTGCAACTTCGACGTTCCACCAAGGTGGCCTGATCCTTTGAGCGAAATCAATAATTATTCTCCTCAAGGGTATACATCGATCGCTTGCCTTGCGAAGTCTCGTATTGAGGATACGGCAGCAAGCATCCACCAAACCTTCTTCTAGTTGGTCAGCACCTCCCAGTTTGTTGCCAACTAGGATGTTGCCGACCAAGCGCTCCTCAGTTGACATGACTAAGTCCAGTATGTAGTATACTTGGCTAGCAGATCTTCTGACCTTGTCCTTCTAAGATCATTGATGCCTACATGGCAGATGATGAGTGTCTCCCGGCTGGAAACTACAACCTCGGCAAAGGCACCTCTGATCTTTTCAATCGTGGCACCGGACTTGCGAATAACCCGCCTTTTTGCCTTACACCTATGAGCAAATTCAACCACCTAATGTCGGACGATTGAGTCACCTAGGACAAGTGTTCCGCGTTGGCATCACAAACGCGGGCCGGTTCACGAAGACGAACCGGTTCTGGACGTGCTGAAATCTATCCGAATCTACGCCGACCTGTCGAAACTGGGTGCGGTTTCGGTCTGTGGATGTCTTGGTCCGAGGTATCGGCTTAGTCCCAGTTTTTCAGTTTCCTGGCAGCCGAAGACTTTTCGGCCTGGCGGGACGTAGGTACCCGGGTTTGGGTTTAGGGGTGGAAGCGAGTTGCGAGCTCACATCCAGCACCGGCAGCCCTGATATGGGTTTAGGGGTGGATGCGTGCTGCCGTTGTAGACTCTTACCCAGCACGTCACGGTAGGAAGTCAGAGCAGGACCTTCAAAGACTCCCCCGCAATCGAACTGGGTTCCTTCGGTCAATCCTCTCCCGGGATGCCTCTCCGTCCAGCTGTAAAGCATGGACCACCAACTCGGAAACTTTTACCAGTTTCCTCGTCTGTTCCGTCAAGCTCATACTGGCCTTCTCCATATCAAAACGTAGGTTTCTACTGAGGTCTGCAGTAAAACTCTCTAAATCACGCTTACTAACAATGTCCTATTGGACCTTACGTACCTCGTCTCTCACTTCCGCTACGGACTCACAAGTCCTGCCGAACTCCTCTCTCATATCCACATACTCACCGGCGACAGTGCGCAGCTGCTCCTCGAGGACAATGACCTTTCCCGCATAGCCCCGTCCTCTCTGTCGTCGTCCTTCCGCCGCAGGCCCTGAAAGGTCACCAGGACCTGTTCGAGCCTGTCATCTAGCTCGCAGAACCGGCAGACGAGGTCTCCCCCGAGGTCCCTGAAGACACTCCTGCTCATTCTGGTGAGGCAGACCGAGCAGTCCGCCAGAGTAAGAGGCATCCTCAAGAGTCGTCCGCGGGAATCTTCGGCCTCTTTTTCACAGGCGTGGTTTATTATTCACTTAGTTTATTATTTACAATATTATTTTCAATTCATATTTTATTACTTATAAGCTCACTTAACACGGTAAATGTTCGCTTTTGTCACAAAAACAATGGAACAAAATAGTCAGTAGCTGTTTAGCACAAGGCGTATACGATCAGGCCTGGGACGGGCTGTAGATCCATTTTAGCAGTATTGCAAAATTGAATTTGCAGTAGAACTAGCCCAGCCTGAATGAAATGCCCATCGTTCAAAGGGTGCCGGATGTTGAACGTCACCTTTTCTTAGTGTGGTGTGGATTTGTCTCCCAGTGTTTGTCGATGCGTTTTAAAGATATTTTCGTTATTACTGTTATCACATCATGTGGTAGACGGTTTCAAATTGTTTGTATCTTGATGGGAAAACAGTTCTCAGGCACTAATATTCTGAATGGCTTCAGCTGCAGTGTAGGCCGGTTATTTCTGTTTCGTGGATTATTATCTCGGTCAAATAGGCCTTCTGGGCTAGGTCTGGTAAACCCATTCAGGTATTTGAAGGTTTCTATTAACTGAACTCTAAGTCGTCTTCTTTCAAGTGATATCAGTTTATGTTCGACTAGTTTTTGCGGATATGTCATATTTTTGAGTTCCGAAATTATTTTTGGGACTCGGTGCTGCGCACGTTACATCTTAATAATATCCACTTTTAGGGGAGGGGATCAAAATTGGACTGCGTTCATGGCGGGAAAAGAAGCAGGAAAGTTCGTGGAACACTTGCGCGGCAGCGTGCGCTTGATTAACTTGGCACCATTGACATTTGATTGGCATTGAATACCATCAAACTATTTTATCATGCGGGATGAACGTGCATTCATTTATAAAAAAAAGATGCATATCAAAGAGGTTTAAATCTTTCACATCATTAGCATACAAACAAAAACGACATTATTAATACTGGTATAGCAACGTAGCGAATGAAGAAATCTTCAAACCGATCAGTGGAGGAGTTTTATAACATTTCACAACGTTACGTCCGCTCTATGCTACTATACCTGATCTATGCTACCGTATCTGCTCCATGCTACCGTACCTACTCTATTCTACTGTGCCTGTTCGATGATCAATGGAAATTTGAAAATAAGAAGCTCTGGGATAAGTAGAAAATGATGGCGCCACAATCGAAAAAGGTGACGTAGTACAACAGCATAGAGTAAGTACAGTAGCATAGAGCAGGTACAGTCGCATATAGCAGGAACAGTAGCATAGAGCAGGTACAGTAGCATAGAACAGGTACAGTAGCGTAGAGCAGGTGCAGTAGCATAGAGCAGGTACAATAGCATAGAGCAGACAGTAGCATAAAGCAGGTACAGTAGCATTAGCCGCTACAGAAAAAAACATCTCAGGTCTCACATAGTTGAAGAAAGGAACTCCGTCACATAGATCCCTTCTCGCGTGATGCAGCTGGTGTAAGTGACATTGTGTGTGTAGGTAAAATAGCGGCGAATAGGAGACCAGTGCTTGGCAGAGCGACCGAACTAGCACATGGAATCATTCAGTCGATCATTGAAGGTGTTCATGGAGGATAAAGAAAAGAACTATGACACATAGTTCCTCTCTGCGATGAATTTGATCTCTATCAACATTTTGTCAGATAGATCACTAGCGCTTTTTTCCCTTCTATTCGGTATATATCTCCCTAATGATATCACTAGGCTGTAATTTGTGACGACTGGTTTGAGCTTAGCAATGCGCGTTTAGGCCGGGCAAAGATGAAGGGATTGTTTGTGATGTGAATATAGGCTGATTGGAGAACATTGATGAAACTGCTGCTTGTCACTGTGGAATTGTTTTTTGGAGCAATATTCATTTATGTAGAACTTCAATCAATGACTATTTCTACCGATCCGAGTCACGGGATAACAAATCGATCACAATCTACCGTGGGCATTGGAAAATATTTTATAACGCTCAGAAATGGCTTTGTTTACATTTTGCATATTAGGACGACACAGTATTGCAAAAAAACATGTATCGTTGTACTGTCGTCGTTCATATTGGTCATACGAATCGTTCGAATAGCCGTATTTTCGTATAAAAAAACAAATGTGTTAAATTACTCGTACTTCGAGCAGATAATGCGAATAATCTTCCCAAAGACATTCAGTATTCTTTGATCAACCCTGCTGTAGAGAATATATTCTGATCTCATGCTGCAATGATTGTTCATGCATCCAACGAAAGTTAATCCTAAGCCGGTGCTGGTGGCGCAGCAAGTGATTTCCGAACTGATGTCGTACAATGATCCTGCAAGCTGACAAAGATGACCATTCCTTGCATTACAAGTGACGGCGGAGCAGTTGGTCGAGTATGAGTACTGTCAGCTGCTGCATATGGGCTGTTTTTCGCCTTCCTAGCGATGACTGAGCAGATGGCACTGCAATAGCCTGACCAGGTGCAGTGGATGGCTTGTGAAAAAAAATGACGCAGTGGTCACGGTGAAGACTCTTTCAGCAAACGACGTGAGGACTTTCTTTTGTATTGATGAGGATAATTGTAAAAGTGCATATGACATGCGAAGAATATTACTTATATCTGTTTTATATCTATGCAAAATCTTAGTATAAATATAATAGCTGTCAATTGCGTTACTTATTAATTTCAACTGGTAAGGAGTATATTGTCTCTTAAAACGGAGCCACTCACATGTTGGAATTGCTTAGTGCAACAAACCATGGAAATTTCAAAGTCAAATTGACCTTGCAACCCTCATTATTGAAGGATTTCCTGCTATTTAGTTTCTCCGTACGGACGGTTGTATCAAACGATAACTTCCCGTACATAAGGTTTAACAGTTATCACTAGGTCCGCATTGTTGGACAATTTAATGCTAGCTTCCATTTATACATTGATGCCAGTTTTAGATTGGAAATTTCATGTGTACATTTCAAACGAATTTTATGTATGATAAAAACTCCACTATTACATGGTTAATTTCTTCATGTTTGAGGTGAATTATAAAACCATTTCAACGAAAATCGGCCGAATTGTCGAAACAATAACATCAATATGTGTTACAAGCGAACGAATACTGCAAGAAATCTCATTTCCCGAGCAAGTACCAAAGACGCCAGAAATATTTCATTCTGTGATCTTTGCACTTAGTCTGTACCTTATCATCCAGGGATATCGGAAACAATACATGAAACGATCCGATTTCTGGTGCTTCAGTCCAGTCTGTAATGAGACTGAAATAATGTGTTGCTTGACTCCTGATACCAAACTTGACCTGATAACATTGCAAACAATTAATTAATACAATGCCTCATTTTCGGTAGTGTTTTTACGAGCTATCCATAACCCTAAAACCGTGTAACGAATAATAAAATGAAATGTTTATTTTGTGATACTATAGATGTCATGTTTATTTGAGATCGTTCATCTTAATCAATACAATTCACTGCCTTCAGTAATGGCGGTTTCTTCTATCCCAAACACAACAACAACAACTCCTCAAGGAAAGGGAGTGCGAAGGTCACTGTGCGTTTGTGAGGCTTCGTTCCTATCCTACAACTATTGTCAACCGTCATTGGACGATCCATGGGGTTACGCTGCGTAGAGTTATACATTTACAGCCAAGCCTATGGACTTTTGCGGTCATTAACCGCGGAGGATGAAACCGATACCAAAAATTCTTTCCTAATAGCTTATTTCATCGGAAATTTACATTATTATATTTTGGTGTTATTATGTAAAAACTTACATATGTTAGACATATTAATGGGAATACTATACAAAAAGTCGAACAGCCTGGAGAAGTGCAGCCGTTGTAAAACATTCACATCCTCTTTGGTGCTGTAGAGGAACAACTCATCAGTCGAATTTTTTACAAATGTACAGGACCAGATGATTTGTATCCGAGCATAATAAGGAACCTCTCCGAAATCATACGTGGTCCACTGGCGCAGGTTTTCAACAGGTCTATGACTACTTGTATTATTCCAGAAGATTGGAAAACAGCAAACATCTCAGCCATGTTCGAGAAGGGTAGTAGGCAAGGGCCAGGAAACTATAGACCAATCAGTCTCACATCTGTGGTTGGCAAAACATTTGAAAGATTGATGAAAACCAAACATAAGGTCAGGTTAGGTTAGGCAAGGCTTGGTTTTTGATGGGTGAGAATAACATGTAAAAGTAATTTAGAATTGTATCAAATCAAAATCCAGAATCAATTGAAACTAGTCATAACAATCAAACAACGATGTAATCACCTTTGAAAGAGGATGAAATTTGCTAGATCAAAATTTGAAGTGTGTATCAAAACTGCAAAGGATAGATCAAAATGGAGAGTAAAGTGGCGATAGTTGATATGCATTAATCCTAAAACACTGAAATCATATGCATGAATGAAAAGTCGATCGAAAATTTAGAATTTCTTGAATACAATAGGTTAGGTTAGGTTAGGATGATAAGTTCTTTTAACATAACATACCGTGAAGCTGATCCCCTCGATGAATAGTATCATACGTAAGCAGGTAATCTCGAAATATGATATATAATTCTTGGTTAAGTTGGTTAGGATAACTAGATCTTTGAACCTAATATCGCATGAACTGTTCTACATTAAAAAAGTGTAACTAAAAAAACTAGGGATTTTATTTTAAAGAGGCAAAAAATGCTTCAGAGGTTAACCGATCCTGTATATGCATAGAAAATGTGGGTGTGTTTGTGTGTATGTCTACATTTTGCCGGCATCAACCGTGTTTACGCCTTACATTATATCGGCATATGCCGGCATCAACCGTTTATACTTCATACATTATATCAGCATATGCCGACTTATGCCGGCATATGTCCCATCAACCGTGTATACGTCATACATTATATCGGCATACGCCGACATATGCCGGCATCAACCGTGTATACGCTTTACAATATATCGACATATATTCATTGATATTTGATCTATGTTGTCGTGCATTGATACATATTTCGCTAATTAGGTACCTTAGACATGGTTTATATCCTAGATCTTGTTGACTGCTTACCTTACAAAACATACCTGTTGTAAATATGTTGGAGTGGATTTATTCAATATTCGTTGTAATAGACGAAAATGGTAGGAGTAACACATCCAACATAACAAAAAAAATCTTATTCAAACAGTTAAACCACACATGAAACATGATAACTCTTTAACACCCATAAAAATCACTGAAATATGCGGGAGCATTACATAAACGTTTGAACTCTACAGTCTACTAACGAGCGATCACCTAACATTACTTCAAACTAGTCAATGTTAGTGGACTTGTACCAAGCAAAGGGAAAAAATATACATGTGCAGGCACATAATCTGGTAAAGATTAGTAGAAACTACAGAGTCAAGTGGATAGATTTGATATGAATGAAGCTTAAATCAATGAAGAAATACATAACATATGTATGAAATCGGGGGGGGGGGGAAATATAATTCATGGTTAGATTAGGTTAGGATGAGTTAGGATTACGGCCATCATCACAAACCTTTAGTGAAAAATGCTATATTAGATATGGCGTACACTCAAAGGAGACAGATATTCTGAACTTGAACGCAATCTCATAACAAAGCCTGAATTAATCAATAACTTCGAAGTGTAAAACTGCATACGTATCACAAACATTTATAAAAGTAAGACTTGGGGGAATAAGCATCTTGTAAAGACATACGAGCGGGTAATATAATTGAGCTGTACATTAAATTATTGAATTTTTTAACACTAACTCTCCACAAACCCAGTACTGATTCTTCAGGACGACATGGAACCGGACCCAAATCCAGTGTCGAGAGATAAAACATATTAATATTTTGGAATATTACATCCAAATAAGTGTATTTTATACCCAACATTCCATGAAATTAGGTGAATTTATATCAAATACAGATATATTCCTACGATAACCAAACGAAATATACGACAACAACTATAAAAAAGCTAAATAAGATTCTCTACTCTACCCTAAGCAACAATGATTACCTATTATAAACGGTGTATCCTACCACACCCAGATGATAAATCCTACTCCAATATCCCACGTGATCTGGTTCATGACTAAAATCGCATATTAATAACATAACAAACTTACCGATAATATCTGACATTTAACACTGTGTTCATGGGAATGATGTTTTTTATACTATGATACCTGTTCAAATATATAACAATTTACCAGACCAACTATGATATTATGTCTCTAGTAGGAGAAAAAAAAACCCACTGTGTCATAACAAAGAAACTCTACAATGCTTTACTGGGTCACTTTTCAGCACACTACCCCTGATGTATAAAAATTTATAGGTAACATCCAGTCATGGTTCAATACCTCAGACATACATATCATGCATCTGTTTAGTCCATCATCTCTAAACAGCGTCGAACACAATCACATCCTGGAACTAACCACGAATCTATACACAGGTACAGTTGTTAAAAATGGGCCTGACATGAGTCTCAACAAGTGTGTCAATAAAAATATGGGCATCTGTACACTGATGACCTAAGAAAACCACTACAACGTTGAGCAGCTTATCGCATAAACTCTTTCATAAGCCCATGGAAACTAAGATCGACGTCCACAAGAACTTTCAAAGTCACGTCGAACATGAATGAACTCCACATAACCAACAAGAAGTGTAAGCCACCTCTACACCAGGACCCATCAATCCAGTACCCTGTCTTCTAAAACGTTACATTATAAACTTCTCAGGATTCAGAGACGAAATTTCACAGAGATGCAGTACGGATTCACGCCTCTTAAACATACATTTCTATGATTATAGTGGAAAACTCATACAACAACGACTATAAAAAATAGACAAATAAGATTCGCTACTCTGCTCTAATTCACATAAAAAATGTAATACACTATGGTATCCAGCATAGTAAATCGGTCTACTTACACAAATAGGCATAAAAACAACGAGCTTTTGCCTATGAGACACCTTTAACTCCTCCTAAATATTGAGGAATGGTCCTATAATAAACATACAATAACCTAACAGCAAGACCGAGTTTGTACCAAATTTTAATCTTCTATATCTATAATATCCACGTCAAACATTACCAGGATGTAAGAAGAAATATATAACACTAAAAATTCACAACATGTAACTAAATTATAACTGAAATAGTGTTCAACGTTGCAGATACAAACGTAGTATATCCTAATATTCTGATATTGTATAAAAATACCCAATACCTTGCACCTAAGATGTAAACTGTACAAAAGACATACAAACTGAAAGACCCATACTAAAACTCTCGAGTTATAACAAAGCAAGAAGATCAATGCCTACCATACCCATAACATACAATAAAACCGTGACGAACAGGAACGAAAAACATGTAACTAACCAAACAACTGACGTGAATGAGATACCAGCACATGCCAGCAACAAACACTGAAACTAATAGTAGATAGTGTGGGATACTTCTACACGAACACCCAATACCATATAGAAAATATGATGAAATTACTCTTCAACTTAGTCCAAAACACGGTAACCACGGCTTAATCCTTACAGAATGTCATATATACATATAAAATAATGAAAAGATGCAATAACATACCAATTATGCCTGAAATTGTGTGCTACATGGACGATGCAAACCGAAAATATTCTAAAAATTCTTATAACCGTATGAGATACAGTAACTATTCAAAATTTCACGAAAAAAAAAATTAAACAAAAATCAACTGAGCGTTACTAAGTTTACATAACACAATATAATAACTTACAATACATACATATCGTTCAGGTACTCTCGTTATTGGAACAACGCGTCAATGGAACACCAAAATATCTGGTTTCAAACCTGGGTAATGCGTCATGGGGTGAATAGATTTTCGCAACGAATCTGCTGCATCAACCCAAAAACAAACTTCAACCCGCCAACTACTAGACTAAAAACCTATACTATTCCTATAGATACTATATACATATGAAATAAACGACTAGAAAAATACACAGAACATGCCTAAATTCAATATCAGGTTGATACCAAGCAGGGCCGATCGCACACTAAGACTGCAAATCGAGTTATAAAACATTCCTACCACACTATTCATATTAATAGTATATGCATTATATATAATAATACACGAACAAAAACTCACAAAATATCCAAATCCAACCGACAGGAACCCCACCAACCAGCTCCAAATGTGTCAATTATACCCCAACTAGATAAGAAGAGCAGCACTGAAGCTTGTGTCGCGTCAGATAGCAGAGTTGCAACAATGTTTATTTCATACAGCGATCGTTATTCCGATCAATATATTACAAGGGTAGGATTTATTGACTCCATGGCCTAACTCGAAATCGTTACGACAGGAGACGTTGTTCTGCAGCGTATGCTTAAGTTGTGGATTACAGTTTTATACACACAGCTTGACAGCATGTCATCCTTAGGTCATTGGTTATCTCATTAAGGCATAGCATGTGTTCCAACGACCAACGGGGGGGGAGTGGTATCAGACTGCGATCAAATCTCTGCCTCGATATGAATAAACAAATAAATTCATTGGTTTCTTCGCAGGTACATTTTCCAGGATTGTTGGCCATGCTTTGCGGGCATTCCGGATTTTTCTCTCGTAATGATTGCTTATCTTGCTCAACTTTTTTGTATTTTTTTTATCCTATTTCTACTTCTAGCCTTATAGCCGGGGCTTTAGAATCTTGCTACCGTATCCACCGCGTGTTGTAGAAGGCGACTAAAGGGGCGCCCCGTAGCCGAGAGAAGAATCGTGCTACCGCAACCCCAACGTGTCGTAAAAGGCGACTAACGGGGAGGAGCGAAGGGGCTAGGAATCCCGTTCTCTGTAGAACCTTTCCTCGAAGACGACAATACGAGCGGGGGGAGGAGAGGCACGCGCCTCTCTGAACTCTATTAGTAAGGTCGCTGAATGTTCGTGGCTGTGGTACAAATGATGTAAAGAGGAGGGAGATTGGTGAGATGTTTGTGAGGAGGAAGTTTGATGTGTTGGCACTGAGTGAGACGAAGTTGAAAGGTAAGGGCGAATGTGAGTTTGGTGTGGTAAGTGGGAGAAAGTCTGGTGTGGAGGAAGGTAGAGCATGAGAAGGTGTGGCCTTGATATTGAGTGATCGGTTGGCTAGTAGCGCAACCGAATGGAAGGAGGTGTCCTCAAGATTGATGTGCGTGAAAGTTAACTTAGCCGTAGAAAGATGGGTATTTGTGAAGGCTTACGGACCTGGCAGCGAGAGGAGTGAAGAGGAGAGCGAGCAATTCTGGACTGACCTGAGTGAGTGTATTGAGAGTTTTGGAGGTCATTTCAATGTAGTTGTACTGGGTGACCTTAATGCGAGAGTTGGAGATGTAGTGGTGGAGAATGTGATAGGAAGGTAGATTAAGAGTGGAGCAGAAGTGGAAGGGCAACAAACAAGTGGGAGGTGTGAGAGGGGTAGTGAAAAAGAGTGGACTGAATGCGAAAAGTAGAGCCGAGGAGTTCCAGCAGGCGTTGAAGGAAGAATATGACAACGTGAGAGGACAGGATCTGAGAGATGTGGAGGAAGAATGGGATACGTTAAGGGATGCGTTGCT
>SDVV010021753.1:0-13072 GCA_016164225.1 Gammarus roeselii
GTTTTGGAGCCGTCAGTGTATATGTGGCGGTGTTCTAAATATTCTTCCTCGAGTAGTCTCAGGAATTCCTGCCGGTACGCGTTGGTTGGAGAAGTTGCTTTAGGGTAGATTTGCAGGTCTAGGTTGACCGGTGGTGGGTTGATCATCCATGTTGGTGTGTTAATTTGAAGGATTCAGTAGGAAAATGAAGGCTTAATAGCTTTTCGATTGATGTTGAGCGAGGTCAGCAGGTTGTCCACGAGCAGGGAAAATGGTGGGCATATATTCTTCTCAGCCGCAAAAAGGCGCTTATCAGATATGTTAGTGATGTAGCTGATTGCTGGGTTGTTGATAAGACTCCTAGTCTTAAAATAGTATTGTAGTGAAAGTTTGTCTCGCCGGAGCGGAAGTGGAAGTCCGTTAGCGAGCACGTTAAGTGATTCGATTGGAGTGGAGCGGAACGCGCCGGCTGTGATTCGCAAAGCATTGTTTGCGAAGTGAACCGAAAGCTCACGAATCACCAAAATGATACGACGAAATTTCAACTCTTCCAAATTCATATATAATTTTTTTTTTTAACGGCATTAATTTAGCAAAACTTCAATTTGGCTATGCTATAGAACTTTAGTTTGAGGTTGTTAAAATACGTTAAAGGTGGAGAATGTACGAATAATACACGTGTCATTGATTTCTATTATTTTGAATTATGAACATCGTAACAGGTCAACAGGTTAATTCCAAAACGAGCATGATTGTTGATTGTGATATCAACAGACACAACACAACAAAAGTGTACTGTGTAGATAATCAAATTGAACCGTAAAATAAACAAAGGAAATAAACAATAAAAAAAAAAAAAGTAAAAAAAAAAACCCACCCTGTAGGAAGATACACGCAACTGAGTATGAACGTATTTATCACGTGTTATCTAGCGAAGTATCACACAAAATTAATAACAGCCTATGGAATGACCTAATGCCGGAGTCGCTGTTCTAATGGGGCTTACCTCCTCCCAAGCTGTTCTGTTACGAAGTGTGAAGTCCCAATCAGTTCACCACCTGACTACTAGCATAGGAGTGGGCCTTGCTTTATGAGCTTGAAATGATCCTCCAATGAGAGAACCACTCTACAGTTTGGTCACTCTGAGGGGGCGTGTTATTCCAAATCCTTGACCCTCATTGGCATACAAATAAATTTAGGCTGGTAACTAATTTATGGGCTCCTCTCACTTGTTCATTACTTTTCAGGGTTACCCTGGGTTATGAGAGTGAAACACCGCCCTTCTTCGTTATAGGATCCCGGCCACGCATTGCTGACTCGTTGACTTTTAAAGGAAGGCCCAAATGACATACACTTGTCAACGTCTCTCGGTGCTGGAAGAAACACTTTTGAGGGTGATAGGAAATACGCAAAGCAAGGGCTTCCCACCGTGTAACTTAAGCTATGGTTGACAGGCCTACACTGCTTCTAGCGCAGTGTTAAAGACTCAAGCTTTACGAGAATGTCTGGATAGCAAGCATCATGGTGTGATGGAGCTCGTCTCAAGGTGTGATGGAGCTCGTCTCAAAATGTGATGGAACTCGTCTCAAAATGTGATGGAACTCGTCTCAAAATGTGATGGAACTCGTCTCAAGGTGTGATGGAGCTCGTCTCAAGGTGTGATTGATCTCGTCTTAAGGTGCGATGGAGCTCGTCTTCAGGTGTGATGGAGCTCGTCTCAAGGTGTGATGGAGCTCGTCTTTAGGTGTGACGGAGCTCGTCTCAAGGTGTGATGGAGCTCGTCTCAAGGTGTGATGGAGCTCGTCTCAAGGTGTGACGGAGCTCGTCTTTAGGTGTGATGGAGCTCGTCTTTAGGTGTGATGGAGCTCGTCTCAAGGTGTGACGGAGCTCGTCTCATGGTGTGATGGAGCTTGTCTCAAGGTGTGACGGAGCTCGTCTCAAGGTGTGATGGAGCTCGTCTCAAGGTGTGACGGATCTCGTCTCAAGGTGTGACGGAGCTCGTCTCAAGGTGTGATGGAGCTCGTCTCAAGGTGAGAGAGAGCTCGTCTCAAGGTGTGATGGAGCTCGTCTCAAGTTGTGATGGAGCTCGTCTCAAGGTGTGATGGAGCTCGTCTCAAGGTGTGATGGAGCTTGTTTTAAGGTGTGATGATGCTCGTCACAAGGTGTGATTGATCTCGTCTCAAGGTGTGATGGAGCTCGTCTCAAGGTGTGATTGATCGCGTCTCAAGGTGTGATGGAGCTCGTCTCAAGGTGTGATGGAGCTCGTCTCAAGGTATGACGGAGCTCGTCTCAAGGTGTGATGGAGCTCGTCTCAAGGTGTGATGGAGCTCGTCTCAAGGTGTGATGGAGCTCATCAATCATAAAATAATGTTTCTATCGGAACGTACAATAACGGAAGTAAATTTTTGAAATCCTAAATATATTATGATAATCTGGAAAATATTTTTAGCAATGAGTGAAACCTCATAATGTACATTTGGATTGCGGCATCTAAATCTGAACAAAACGTTCTGACAAATTGTGCAAATCGGGTTGTAACCAAATTGAAATAACCAAGCTAACTTTCAGCCGCTGTCCAAGGAACTCCAACCATTATTCGTGAGACCTGTTACATTTGACTTGGCCAGCGGTGGTAAGCGCTCGTCAGCGTTGGTTCGATGCTCTTTGACCAGTGCGAAGGGGGAGACAGCGAAGTGGACTCGTGTACGGTGGGACGCTGCGACCTGAACCAGTGTAAAGTGAGGCACTGCTATGTGAACCCGTACAGTGGGACACTGAGACGTGGACTCGTGTACGGTGGGACACTGCAGCGTGAACTCGTGTACGGTGGGACACTGCGACGTGAACCCGTGTACAGTGGGACACTGCAACGTGAACCCGTGTACAGTGGGACACTGCGACGTGAACCCGTGTACAGTGGGGCACTGCTATGTGAACCCGTACAGTGGGACACTGCAACGTGAACCCATGTACAGTGGGACACTGCAGCGTGGACTCGTGTACGGTGGGACACTGCGACGTGAACCCGTCTACAGTGGGGCACTGCTATTTGAACCAGTACAGTGGGACACTGCAACATGAACCCGTGTACAGTGGGACACTGCAGCGCGGACTCGTGTACAGTGGGACACAGCGACGTGAACCCGTGTACAGTGGGACACAGTGACGTGAACCCGTGTACAGTGGGACACAGCGACGTGAACCCGTGTACAGTGGGACACAGCGACGTGAACCCGTGTACAGTGGGACACAGCGACGTGAACCCGTGTACAGTGGGACACTGCGACGTGAACCCGTGTACAGTGGGGCACTGCTATTTGAACCAGTACAGTGGGACACTGCAACGTGAACCCGTGTACAGTGGGACACTGCAGCGTGAACTCGTGTACGGTGGGACACTGCGACGTAAACCCGTCTACAGTGGGGCACTGCTATTTGAACCAGTACAGTGGGACACTGTAACGTGAACCCGTGTACAGTGGGACACTGCAGCGTGGACTCGTGTACGGTGGGACACTGCGACGTGAACCCGTACAGCCGGACACTGCGTTGTGAACTCGTCCAGTGGGACACTGCGATGTGGACTCGTGCACAGTGGGCCACAGCGACGTGAACCCGTATAGTGGGACACTGCAACGTGGACCCGTGTACAGTGGGACACTGCGACGTGGACCCGTGTACAGTGGGACACTGCGACGTGGACCCGCGTACAGTGGGACACTGCGACGTGGACCCGTGTACAGTGGGACACTGCGACGTGGACCCGTGTACAGTGGGACACTGCGACGTGGACCCGTATAGTGGGACACTGCGACGTGGATCCGTGTACAGTGGGACACTGCGATGTGAACCCATACAGTAGGACAATGCGTCTGGGATCACAGCCCCGAGGAACACCGCGACGTGGACCCGTGTGAAGTGGAACACTATGATGTGAACCCTTACCGTGGTACACTGTGACCTGGACCCGAGAATTAAAAAAAATGTCAAAAAATTACCGTGGGACACTGCGACGTTGACCCGTACAGTCGGTCCACGTCCAGTGGGTCCGTGACTGAGGCTACTTAACATCTTACACGACAGTTACCGTGACTGAGGCTACTGTTATATCTTGTACAACTGTTACCGTGACTACAGGCTGCTATTATATCTTACACAACTGTTATTAAGGCTGCTATTACATTTTACATAACTGCTACAGTGACTAAAAGCTGCTATTTTGCCAACAGTCAGAGTTACTCAAATATACGTACATCGTATTATCTCAGGTCTTTTTTCAATTGATCGCTGCGGTCCATCATTGAATGGCGTCGACTCGTGCGCGGCCTTTGTGATGTTTATGTAAGGACACTGCAATCAAGATCAAAAATATATCTTCGTTGCACCCCTATTAAACCTAACGTAGTAATAGCAGTTGCTTCCGATTTCCACCGGAGTCAACGCACGCTCCCCAGTAGGGCACGAAGATGCGGCGATTCTGGTAGGTTCGCGCACTGTCATGCGCAAGGTCAAATTATAGTTCAAGCTTGGTATACAGGTAGGCCGGCGCCATCAGAAAAGAGGAAGCTTCAAAATTTGGTTGCTCCCTTCATCAGCTTCGTATAGTCGGGTACGGTTTCCGAAGGCGATTAGTTTTTCCGGTAACTTAGATCTGTGAGCAGGCTCTGTAGTTCATACGGGGGGGCTTAAGAATGAATGATCGTAGGGTTGCTGCGAGTGCATTGCGATAAATAAATAGGTGTTTCACATTGATTACCGCTTTGTGAAAACAGGGCCATGATGGTGCGTCCAGTCCAATGTCTACGTCCATTAGGTGATTGTTGGTTATCCACGTGTGTCCCGTGCATAGGCGGTTAATGGTCACTTGGTCTCTTCTATTAGGAATTTTTGTGTCCCATTCTCCTATGGATGGTTTAACTGCAAGCATTTTTTGTCGACTCTGTTGCCTGGAGTTGTTCCATCGTGATGTTATACGCGAGTCGATGATTGGGAACCAGTCTCGGTATTGTTTGGAGATTGTTTTTGTTGGGTAGACACCAGTTTAGCGAGGGAATCTGCGCGCTCGTTTCCTCTTATTCCCACGTGTCCAGGGATTGAGCAGAACTCGACCGCTTGACCCGTCTTGGACATTGTGAATAGATCATGTTGCATTTTACGAAGGACAAGGTGTTCTTAGTGCAGAGTTTCCATCTGGGTGAGAGCACTCCGGTTGTCTGAAAATACAACATATTTGGGGAGGCGGTTAGTTTTTGCAATAGGGATGGCCAATTCCAGCGAGAGCAACTCTTCAGAAAATACAGAGGCCTCTTGTGGTCGAGTTGCCGAACGTGAGATCCCTTCGCACACGGCGGCAGCACCCACTCTATCCAAAGTTTTGGAGCAGTCAATGCATATATGGTGGTATTCAGAGTATTATTGTTCATCAAGTAGTCTTGAAAATTCTCGGGGGTACGTGTAGGTTGGAGTTGTGGCTTTGGGATACACCTGCAAATCTAGGTTAACCAACGGTGGGCTTATCACCCACGTTAGTGTGTTGATTTGAAGAATTCGGTAGGAAAATAATGGCTTGATAGCTTTGCGGTTTATGTTCAGCGTGGTCAGTAAGTTGTCCATGCGTAAAGGGTGGGCATATATTCTTCTTAGCCGCAAAAAGGCGTTTGTCGAGAATGTTGGTGACGTCATTGAGTGATGGGCTATTGATAATGCTCATGGTCTTGAAGTAGTATTGCAGCAAGAGTTTGTCTCTCCGGAGGAAGCTCGTTAGCAAGCACGTTCAGGGATTCGATGGGAGTGGAACGGATCGCACCGGCTGTGATAAGCAGAGCACTGTTTACGACGATGGAGAAGGATTCGAGAGTGGTTTTGGCTGTTGAGCCGTATACCACGACTCCATAGTCAATGCGTGAGCGTATTATTGTTCTAAATAATGTCATGCCGGTTTCCATATTGGCACCGAATTTCTGGGAGGTTACCGAGAGGATACGTCCCATTGGCTTTTTGCAGCGAGCCTCCAGAGCTGTAATATGGGGTCGCCATGCGAGTTTAGGGTTCCACACAAGACCCAGTAACTTACAAGATTCTTATTATACTAGAGGTGTGTTATGCAGCATCAGGTCTGGTTCCAGGTGTGAGCCAGGCAAAAGGGTAAAATGTACGCTTTTTGCTTTTGAGGGCGAGAAGCGGAATCCGTTTAATTAGGCTCAGTTCCCGACTAGGCTTAGACATTTATGGAGTTTATGTTGACTTTTTATAAGGTTAGGATGTCTGTAGCTTATTTGTAGATCGTTCACGTTTGGCGATGAAAGCAGTCTTCCGTAATGCTGAAGAATGTCGGCTAGCTGGTCAATTTCAAGGATAAAAAGAGTGACACTGAGGACGCTTCCCTGGGGGACGCCCATTTCTTGCGGACACGATGGTGACAGGGTGTCGCGACATTGACTCTGAAGGTACGATTTGGCAGAACTTTGTAGATAAAACGTGGTAGGTGGCCTCTCAGCCCTTTGCGCTAGAGATCCTTCATCATTCCATTTCACCTGGTAGTGTCGTATGCTTTTTCTACGTCGAACAAAATGAAAACCACATGTTCCCCTTGGACGAAAGCCTGTCTAATGTCAGATTCCAGTCGTGCAAGGTGGTCCGTCGTAAAGCGGCGCTTGCTGCCGCCTCACTGGATGCTGTTGAGGCCTGCGTGTATCTCAAGGTAGTCCACAAGGCGCGAGCTAATCATTCTTTCAATAGTCTTACAGAGGACGCTGGTAAGGGCAATGGGGCGATAGTACGTGGGTCACCGTGGAATTTTCCGGGTTTGAACATTGGGATAATTACAAATTCCCGCAACTGATCAAGGTAAAATAAGTTTGAATACATTGTGTTGAACACTTGTATTCGTGATTTTTGATCATGCTGCTATGCACCCGGTCCGGCCTGTTGAAGTTTCACGTGTATGGTCTATAGCGCACTGTAATTCATGGAGGAAGAAAGGTTTGTTGCAGGCCACTTCGTTTGTAGAAGTTTCTCGCAAGTTCATTTCCCGTTTGAAAGCAGCAGTGTAGTTCGTTGATTGCGTTATCTGTTTGAAAGTCTGAGCTAGTTCATTCGCGATTTTCGCCGGGAAAAATAAATTCTGCCTCCGTCTGAAAGAATGTGGATAAGTCGCTCGGATTTTCCCTGGATGCGTCTGATTTTTTCCAACACGTGAGAGAAGGAGGTGCTTCGGTAAATAGTGTTGACAAACTGAGATCAGCTCTCTCGTTTCTTTTCCAATCAAAGTTTTCGGTATACGGCAGATGCTCTTTTCCACGCTACTCGGTTCCTGGGGGACCGTGCACCTCGGTAGACAATGTATAGCCTTTCACGCCTGTCTCTTGCTTCTTGCACCTTTCCGCACCACCACGGTTTCGGAAAAAAAGTTGTAGGTGAATATTGGGGAATGCGTGCGGCAGCCTTATCTTGAAATTCCTTGTATACTGTAGATGGACGACGAAGTCGTGGTCCGAGATCTCTTCGGGGAGGCTTTCCATATCGCTCCACGCAATGAGTGCCGAGTATTCCTCCCAGCCGGCTTTCCGGTAGTTGAATCGAAGTTCTCGTGAATCCGGATTTCTGGGTTGGTTGGTTAGAAGTGATATGATGAATGGGTTGTAGTCGCTGTCGTGTGATGAACGCAGAATTCCCCATACGGGATGGGGGGCCAGTGTGAGAGAGCATGTGGAGAGGTCGATGACAGTTTCACTTTTGGGGGTGATTTCGTCGTTGAGAAGAACCAGGTTGTGAGTCTTTATGGTGTTAGCCATTAACACTCCCCTGTGGTCTGTTCTCACGCATCTTACTGTTTCGTGATAGCTGTTGAAGTCTCCAAGGAGGAGTATTGGCGAGGGCAATTGGTTCAGCAATTCGGTCATTAGTGGTTCCGAGTTTGATCTTTCGGAGGCCTATCAGCAAAGGCTTATGGGTGGTGATTAAGTATATTAATTCGTCTTTCTTGTTTCCAAGTCTTTGACAGTTATTCTGGAGTATTGAGCTGTTGTTCACTTTGGAGACGGTTCACACTCAGACCTTGATGATCTCGAGTAATCGCGCGATTTGCTGGAGTTTTCGGGGCGTTCTCGTCTCTTGAGTTTGCCCAGGAGATCAGGATTGAGCGTGTTTGCGGGTACGTACGGCTTTGGTAGAACTTGGTCGGCGGGGATTGCTGCGGTCGCGGCTGTAGGAGCTCTTGCAGGAGGACGAGGGCTTATGCTCTTTGTGTTTGCTTCTTGAGCAAGCGCGCTCTTCTTCTGTGGTAGGCCATTTAAACTGCATGGGTGGTTGTGGAGATTGCGGGCTATTTGGACAGGTAAGGTGACTGATTGCTTAGAGGTCTCGAATAGCAGTTTCTTCATGTAGGCTTGAAACGCGGCGTCTTCCAAGCAGTGATTATTCTCGCTGGATAGGTGTTTGAAAGTCGGGTTCGTAAATGGAGGGTCGAGTCCCTAGCCTTTGTTTTCGCCGGGTGGAGCCGCAGTTAAGACAAGTGGGAGTAATTCTTGATTCTTATCTTGGCGAGCTGTAGTTTGTGGGTTGTTACTGATTTTTTTGTTGTGTGGCAACTGAGCATCGGAGGTTTCTTAGTCTCCTGACCTTGCAGTTGTTGTAGAAGTGGGCCTCGCTGCGTGATCGGCTGCGGAGGACGCATCTATCACGGTGTCCTCCTGGGCACCCCAATAATATTGCTAGGGGCAATCCTCTCTAGTAAGTGGGTGGTCGCTGGTCTGAGTGAGGTAGCACGGCTGCCAGCAAGGAGTGTTGGAGTACGAGTATCGTCGGAGGAGTTTGGTTGAATTAACGATTTGACTGCTTTGGCATAATCAAGGCGATTTGGGTTGTCGTCTTTCCAGATTTGGATGGCTTGTTTCCGTGATACTCTGCGCTCGTTTTGTGTGATTGGTATTTCTTTTTGGTCCATGTATACTTGGCAGTCGCGGTCGCCTGCCTCATGGTAGCATGAGCAGTGGTAGCATTTAGGGTGGTGGGCGGTGCAGTCTTTTCTGTCGTGCTAGCCGGCGCACCTATTACAACGTTGGGGTGTATGCGGCTGGCATTATTTGATGACGTGGCCGTATTCAAGGCATTTTTTTCCCATTGGAGGTCATTGTGCAACTGGGTAAGTTTTGGCTCTTCTTTGTTTACCCTGGATTCCTGTGAAGTCCGGTGCGTCGTACCCTGGGAAGGTAATTTGGTATGCGGTAAGACTTGGTTACATTATTTTTTCCATGTTGCTAGACATACTTCGGTAACTCCGTAATCCTCAGCCAGACCTCCTGCAGAAGCACTGAGGTCGGTTGTAGGTGTGTAACGGGAGGTTATATAATTCATTTGGTATTGTTGAAGATGGATGTATTTCAACTGTAACTTTGAGTTTGTTCATGTGAACAATCTTTCGTACAGAGTCACTTTGTTCAGGTTTTTACGCCGTGGGCCAGATACTTCTTTCTCTGTCGATGGATATCGTTTGGTTTTCCTCCTAGTTGTTGGGAGAGTGACTTCATCATTATAAATGGATTTCTTGAAAAGACAACTTTGCTTGCAACGCTATCTTTGGGCGTTATGAGGGAGTGATTGGGGAATGGTGCCGGTCTTTTCTCCTGGGTAGGAGGGTCATCCTGGAAAGAGTGCATCGAGACCACGGCCTCTCGTCGCCCGACCCCGTGGTCTATCTGGTATTGGAGGATCACTCTCTCCATCTCATCATCTGGGCAAACTCTTTGTCCGATAGGGTGTCGGACAGTGATGTACTGCTCAAAATCCTCCTGCGGAATATCTTCAACGCAAATCAAACCTGAACTTGTAGAGAAAGTCTGGTGTGGTATGATTGTGTGTGGTTTTTCACATTGTCTAGTCTTGGAGAGAATCGTGTCACTTGAAGTTTCGTGTCTACTCTGATGGCGAAGCCTTCGACGCCGCTGGTGGCGACGCTCAGGACTGGACGGCCAGTGAAGGAGCCCAGCTCTTTTCGCAATGTATATGGACAAATATCCGGTCTATCGTTGGCGTCAAACGTGATCTTCAGGTGTTCGGGAAAAATGTGACTTTTGTTGAACAGGCTGTGTTCATTAAATGGTGTGTACTGCTTCTTCCTTGAATCCCCCGGAGCTCGGCTGGGGTTCTTGTGGGGGGGAGAGGGGTCGCAGTTGTCTCTGGATGTGGAGGTAGAGACGCATGCGTGCGCTGCTGGTTCTTTGGTTTGTCGTTTCTTCACGAGTTCGTGGACTTGAATGAATATTAGCTTTGACATGACACTCGAGTCTCGTTAGACGGTCGTCGATTATGCCAGGTCTTTCGGTGATGTCTTCAGCTTCCTGCTCAGAGAGGCCGGTCACTGGGTTTGATTAGTTCATAATTTCCTGAATTTTCCTTGTCAACTCCTCGAGCCGTCGTTTCTTCGGTCCTTCGTCACTCCGGAGGGGATGCTGGCCCCTCCCAAATGGGGTTTCTTCCTTCTCCCGATCTCCCCCATGCTTCACGCCAGGGGCCAGGGGGCTCACTCGTGAAGGCCTCTTGACCGGCTTTACCGAATCTACTTTTAACGTTACACGACCTCTTAAAGTGCACGACAAACTTGTGGCTTGAGGTTCCAGCTTGAACTAGGGACCAACATGTGCTATATAGGGGGTTCTCTGTAACGAGTTATTATTTGGCACGGGAGCAATACAACAAATTCCAAACCTAATAGTTTTGATTTAAAATACATTTTGCGAAGCCTCTTTCCTGCTTCTGTGAAGTGTACCGATGACGACAATAATTTTTTCATGATGATTTCAGTACTTTAACAACTTCACTACACATCGACAACGTAAGGAGGTGCAGTTCGTTCAGTTGTATCTACTGCCAACTATTTTTTGCCTGCTGCAAGTGTGGCAGTAATGTCTCTCTTCAAAGACCGAGATAAGGAGTTCAAAACCAGTGTTAGGATGCTGCCTTTGACGGTTCGGTTATTTGCTTACACTGCAGTTATTGTGTTCAGCTTCCCTGGTTGTCCAAGCATCTCTGCCAACACTGTAACAAGTGTTGATCGGTCCAGAAACACTGGAACTAGTCTCCTGGACTCGAGTTCAGAAAAATACATCGAGAGGTTGATTGAGTTCAAGTTTTATCCTTTTGGAAGACGCAACAAAACTATCCGACGCAGGTCTGACAGGGTTTTCCATCGTGATGAACTAACACTGCTGAAAGGTTCAACTGATGGTTTCAGCCAACCTACGACCGAGAGACCAGCTGCGGCCACAAACCGAAGAAGTGCATTCTCAGCTTCAGCCCAGACGTTGCCTCAAACATGTCATGAACAGGTCTGCTACCAAATGAGTACTGATGCCATGGTAAGTGTATGAGCATAATAATACTTTCATAAACCAAACATTTTATATACGTTATTACTATCTTTTTAACAAATGATTGGAGAAACAAGGTTCCGTTGAGTGGACAGATTACCTATTTTTTGCTGTTAGGAATTGGAACGTTTCACAAGAAGTGATCTTCCGTATCTTCGCTTAGTCCCTCCATACAAACACTTATTCCTGTCTCCACATGGAGAAATATCTTTTCATTAATATAAAAAGAATGGAAAAAAAACGAATGGCAAGAAGTTCAGTTTATGTCAAAATAAAACTTGGAAACAATTGCCATGAGGAATTAGTGAGAACGCTTTTTTAGATGCCGATGGTCACGCTGTTGAACATTTATCTGAGGTTCAATTGCTTAATAGCATCGGGGTTCTGATATTTTTTAATAATTTGCTAAGCAAAAGTCTAATGAACTTGAAATGATTTATTAATTTTTATAATGAGTTATTTCCCTTACTTGATAACAAAATTGGTTAGTAGTACATCCTCATGTGACGGTGGGATGGGACTGGAAAACTGTCTACACGATCAAAGAGGCTTTCAATACCGAATTAGATTAATTTGCTAGGTGATCTTCAACTCGCTTTGCTTATTTGTTGCTTGTGTAACAGCCAATAAGTGTTTAAGGTGGAATCCATCGTTAGTAAATGAGGATCTAAAATATAGAAAATAACGAATCAGCTCAGACTACGGTATTTCTGGGCCAATTGACAACTTGGAAAAACGTATATGTTATTTATTTGTGTGTTCCCAGACAGGTTTGATTACCGGGTCGCATTTAAAACACAATTTCATTACCATTTTCTGCCTCAGAGTTGGGAAGGAGCTCAAGAACACTGCCGATCACTCGGTGGCTTCTTGGCCGACAAAGGACAAACCGAAGAGCTCCATCGAGGTATGTTGATCACTCTATAGGGTGTTCGAGCTCCACCGAGGTGGGTTGATCACTCTATAGGGTGTTCGAGCTCCACCGAGGTGGGTTGATCACTCTATAGGGTGTTCGAGCTCCACCGAGGTGGGTTGATCACTCTATAGGGTGTTCGAGCTCCACCGAGGTGGGTTGATCACTCTATAGGTTGTTCGAGCTCCACCGAAGCGGGTTGAAGTGGGTTCATGCAAGTTGATATTCGTATAATTACACTTCTGTGTGACTTTAAAATTTATTTGTAATTTTTTTTTATTGTCGTTACTGGCCAAGGAAGCAAGCATCTATTTTTTCAAGCTTTGCATTTGATCCCACTTGGGCTCCAACATTGGTTCATACAACTGCAAGAGAAGTGTGCTAACATAAACTGCATCATCTGAAAGAGAAGTGTGCTAACATAAACTGCATCATCTGAAAGAGAAGTGTGCTAACATAAACTGCATCATCTGAAAGAGAAGTGTGCTAACATAAACTGCAGCATCTGCAAGAGAACTGTGCTAACAAAAACTGCATCACCTGAAAGAGAACTGTGCTAACATAAACTGCATCATCTGAAGAAGTGTGCTAACATAAACTGCATCATCTGCAAGAGAATTGTGCTAACATAAACTGCATCATCTGCAAGAGAAGTGTGCTAACATAAACTGCATCATCTGAAAGCGAAGTGTGCTAACATAAGCTGCATGATCTGAAGAAGTGTGCTAACATAAACTGCATCATCTGCAAGAGAAGTGTGCTAACATAAACTGCATCATCTGAAAGCGAAGTGTGCTAACATAAGCTGCATGAT